>JAGDQP010000419.1:120541-162545 GCA_022664845.1 Lepisma saccharinum | reverse complement strand
TATCTAAACAGTATTTGTAGTACGCAATCTCATCGTTTGAACGCCATCTCGTTGAACCCGATCGGACTTATACAACGCGAGCTACAGATCACTGAAGCCATCTATTGGCAAAATAATGGATTACTTTTTACTACACCAGATATATCGATGTGTTTCTAAGATGTTCATGTTCGCTCTGACTCATTGAGCAACTGTCGAAGTGAGCTTGTCATGTCCAAAGCCTTGATTTTAAGGTCCAGAATAAGCTAACGAATCTTACAGAGTGCGTAGGGTATTTGAGAACATATTTGCGTACAAAATGAAACAGTTCTGTCTGATGAAGTTCTAAGTATTATGTGATGACAATTTGTACGAATGTGCAACAGTAGCTCATTTACGTGTTTATTCGATAAAATCGCCTTGGATTTACCTGAATCGGAGACATGTGCGAATTGAGTGGTCCCTATTTATTTCGGACATTACCCGGAAAATGTCGATTGCAGAGAAGCAGTGCTTCTTTGGGAATGTTTATTATTCTTACGTTCAAAAACGCCACACATATATTAGTCCATGGGATTTAAATCGAGTGAGTTCGGACGCCACATGTTTGGTGTCACATAATCGTGGAAATTTTAAGGCAGCCATTGTTGGATATCATAAGCTGCGGAATCTTTTTTAGACATATACATACGGTCGTCTATCCATGGTTTAAAAACTGTTATAGCGCCTCAATGTAAGGAGTACGAATAACGCGAAGACATTGTTGAAAGAAGTGGGGTGGCGTGACACATTTCTCACCACTCATCGTTCCTAACACCGTCGCCGTTACTGTAAAGTGTATATAACACTGGGATCATCCGAAGAAACTGCCCGTAACAACCATTTCGTCTGCTTACCATTTGGTCCTGACCGAAGTTTTTCTCATCAGAAAACACAGAGCATGTCACCTTGTTGAGTAGCCGCTTTGAAGGAAGCAGGCGAGTTTCCTGTGTTCTCGCATACATAAAATGGCCTCTCCTCATGCATATGATTGGTGCACGAGGATCTGCGCTACACACGTCTGATTGTGCCCTAAAAAAAACTGGAGATCATTACGATGGTCGTTATACAACTTCGGGAGTTATCATCAATAATGATTTGCACGTACTTTGTAAACTCGGGTGTTCTGATAGTGACCGAGTGTTGACGATACCGTTTTTATTTCGATACATAAGCCACATTTTCCCTATAAGCTTCCAACTCGTTTTACAGTTCGTGCACAAATAATAATCTGGCAACTTTCCGAAACGTCGCAATCTTTATTAAACCACCGTGTTCTACGCAGTGGGGGAATATCCTTCCAGAAAAATATGAAATGATTCAGAATCATGTGTTGACCATGGTTTTATCAAGGGTGGGGCATGTCTGGGTTGGGCAGTGCCCAAGGGTTGAAGGGTAGGATGTAAGGAATGAGTCATACGGTTCCAAAATGAACGGCACAGATGGTCGATAGTTTCATGGAGCGTGGGTAGCGAGAGATCCTCATGTAGTTGTGCAATCCTAGTGTCACGGCTATGGCCTGTAATCATCCTGGCGGCACGGTTTTGTACTCGTTGAAGGGGTGCATAATAGGATTTGGCAGCATGTTGCCAGGCTGATGCAGCATATGTTAGAAGTGGTCGGATCATCATTAAATAGAGATGTAAACGAGCTTCAAGAGTCAGATCATGGCTGCGCAATAGCGGATAAAGTGCAAAGAGGCGTGAGATGGCCCTGTTGGCAACAGTCTTGAGATGTAGTTGAAACAACCAGAGGTCTTCTTGATCTGTTGCGTCAAGCTCGTATATTCGGCCATGATGTACTTGAAACGATAACGCATATACATTAGTTGCAAGGGAGATATGGAATACACATCTCATGCCCTCAAATATCCAATGCACTGTGTAAGTACTGAGGAAGCTTTGAGGTATGGTTGTGGAGAAAAGCAAGGTAAAAGTGGATTGATAGAATGAAGTATTGTGGAGAATAGGAGAGTAAAGAAATCTGATAAGGGCAGTAAGAAAGAGAAAACATCTTATTCTATAAGTTACACCTCTCTTTCATAGTACGTAATTATTAATCTAAAACACACACAGACAGCGTTCTTGCGTTGAAATATAGTCCTCTATATTAGATTAATTTTGAAACATTAGCTAATAAAACATCAATAATAATAAGGCACATTTGTAATAAATGTTTTAAAAAAAACGAGTATATTTCTACATAAAACTATATTTAACCGCTTGTATCGTTCTCGGTATCACTAGACAGTCTGCATGGCAATTATGTCACGAATTTATATTTTTCTTCAGCGTCTATTGATTTCCCGTATAGTTGACCCAATGCCAGATTGGCACATTTCATAGCTTGGCTTCGATACCGACAGAAGTTTGAAAGCTTATCTTAGAATATTTTATAATTCCGCCAAAAATTAGATAATTCAAAATTTCACATATCGTTGGTTAAATGCTTCTACACAAAGACTGTTAAAGCAGCCGCATTTGTTTTCGTTTTTGTTTGAAACCGTAGCATGCATGCTGTTCGCTGTTTCGATCGCTTCCGAAAGAACTATGGTACACAAATGAAGAAAAATTGGCCTGTTGGCTGTCTTGCTTTTAATTTGTTACGAGAGTGGATCCTCTTTTCCCAGTAATAAATGAAACCATTCCGTTAAACAAATTGTAGCGGGGTTTTTGTTCATTCATCTCTAAAGTGGAACTTGTAGGTCACTAAGTAGAATGAAAAAATAAGTACAACCACCACCCATCTAGTAATAGAATGAATTTGTCGATATTGCATCTTCCTTTATGACATGTCACTAAAAATGATAATGCATTACATGGTGTTGGAATGGCGCTGAGAGCCGAAGTCACTTTTCCAGCATGAGGGTACTCCAAGGAAACATATGTCTTCAATATATCTTTACCGTCTATACTTGTACCCCTTAATGAAAGATTAACAGTTCCTAATAAATATGGCTACACCATGTGAAATAAAAATAATTTTAAGGATTATTACAATAGTTACAGTAAATTCGAGTTTGAATACATCGGGAGTAAATAAAGCACTTCTTCCATCCCCTGATGAACAAACTGCGTCATAGATAGTTAAATTTTCTTCTATTTTCGCTTCATGACGAGAACGGAACTTCTCCAGAGCAATACTCGAGGAGACCAGTAACTGCAGGGTTACCAGACGTCCTCATTTTTTCATCCTGCCATCCTGTGCTCCCTCCTTTTCTAGGTATTTTGAAATGTTCTCCATTCTGTATAGAAGGTAAAAGTTCAGAATTGGACGTAATTTGTTATTCGTACTCTTAATTTTAATAAAATGTTCGTTACCGAAATATCAAGCAAATGGTTAATCATTTGGTAACCACTTTCCATTTTCATTCAATTTAATTACTTGATAGAAACATACAATAAAAATGTAAAATGTTGTGTATCTTGCCCTGTACAAATTGAAATTTGATAGTAAGAAACCCTTCTAATCGTCAGTGTTCCTTTATCGGGTTTTTAATTAAAAGTATCTATAGTTGTCTACGAATCTTAGCTGTATTCGCCCCCCACTGGTAAAAAATGATCTGGTAACAACAGATACTTTCATTTTGTACATGATTTTTGTTTATAGTATTCTTTTCTTGAATTTAGTTCTTTTCCAACAACTTGTTCCAACACTCCACCGGTAGTAAAGGTTGTTTTGAAATCTTCTTCCTTGGGAATGCATTGCTCATTTTTGTAGCTCATTGGAAGTAACGGTTGAGAATTTCTTTGCTTTTAATTTTTGATGATACTCTTGTATATGCTATTATAACAAATATTGTTGCAGAAATTGTCATTGTTATTGTGTAGTTGTGAAGAGGAATTGTTCACACAACGTGTTCGTAATTGCTTTCTCTCGTAACATCTTTTTACTGCTTTTCTCGTGACATCATCAGGGGAGGAAGAGTTGATTGCCGCACCCACAATCACTGGGAATATAGAACTTATTTCTTCCGCCCGTTTTTTTACTTCTTGTCTTTCCTGTTCACTTTGCGTTTACAAAAAAATATGCAAAGAATAAAAACAATCAGGCTTTTACTTCCGCTATACAACTTGGTGAGATTTTTCCCTGCAGACTTGAACCTGAAATGCACATTGTGTATGTGCATGTGTGAAACACTGATCCAGTTTCTGCATTTTGTGTCTATCTATCTATATATATGTGTGTGTGTGTCTTAAATGGGTTGATTCTAACCATAAAACTGTGCAATAAAAAACATGTTTATTCTGCCAAGTCAGTGTAGTTCCTCGTAGGCATGTATTTGTTAAAGTATACATATTGTTGTTGATTTACTGTGTAATTATATTTGCATGAGAAACAAAACAATTAAGATAGCAAGGGTAGGTAAATCCATGTTTTTTTATTATTCATTTTCTATACTTAGCATGTAGTTGCAAAGAGACATTCCAAATGGATCCTTGCGCAAGTTACAGAAATGTTGTCAATATCTTTCTCGCCACCACCAGGGTTTTGTGTGTGTGTGTGTTTTTTTTACATACTTTTCTTTAATTCATAATGTTTCATCGTGTCCTCAAATCTTGCAAAGTTAATTTAACTCATTTTCCGACGTCATACAATGATGAAATTTTGCACAGCGACGTACTGAGTCTGATGACTATACAATATTCCCTTTTCATGTCTTTCTATACATTATATTTATATATTTTAAAAGCATATTTAATATATATTTATATATATGAACTTCTTTATTCAAAAATAAATACTAGCCTTGGACGATGTTGCGTTTAACTGGTTGCAGAACACTTTAGGATTTGGGTGACAAACTTTCAGCTTGAGAAAAAAGTATCCGAACACCGAAATAACTCGAAAAACTATTTTAAAGACTTACTTTTTTTAAACAATTCGTATTGAAAAGTAAAAAGTAATTTTGTTTATGCATGACTAAAGAAAAAAACATGGGCGCACCAATTAAAGAACTTATAAAGTGACTGTATGAGAGATCGCCTCATTCTTTTCTTTTTAATCACGCATAAACAAAATTATTTTTTTACTTTTTAGTATTAATTATTTAAGAAAAGTATGTTTTTTAAAAAGTTTTTTTTTTTCGTGAGTGAGTGTGTATTGTTATTAACATTTTAAACGAGCTGGTGAGCTTTTCTAAGGGATTTACAACTTCTGGCAAAGTGGACTCCGAACCACTACACTTAGTGGACACCTACGGGACTTGAACCCGTGACCACGTGCACAGAAACCAAGCGTGTTAACGAATCGGTCAATCTTGAGGGCCAATTTATTAACATATCTAGCATAAAAACCCCGGTGGATGATTGATTTCCCATATCTTATGATCAAGGGATCCTGGGTTCAATTCCCGGCGTGGACAGAGATTAATCGGAGTGTTCTTTAAACTGTAGTGTCCGACATTGGAACCTCATCTTCATTCATTAGAATGTAATGGGAAACCACCGTCTGTTTACTTTGCTCATAAATTTTAGGGTAAGAAAATTGGCTTCGGGCAGAACATTGATTATATGGCATGATTACCGACATCTGAAGCGTCTCAAAGGTTCTGGGTTCGAATTCTGGATGAGGCATGGATGTTTATGTATTTCTGGAAACATAACAGCTCGAGGAACCAAGACAGGCCGATGTTATTAGTTACTAAAAGGGCCCAAAATAGGAAGTTTACAAAAGTTTTTTTTTTTTATGGGTCATTTTCGTAACTTGGACTTAGGCTCGTTACGATTATATCAGTGCAATGTTTAATAAAATCCACAAACATCCATGCCCCAGGCGGGATCCGATCCCGCGATCTTGCAGATTCTGGTCTAACGCCTCAGACCACACGACTGCCTCGATCTCCCCAAAGTTGTATGACGTTATTACATTTGACGTAATTAGAATTAATGTATGCCAGGTAAGTATCATCGCTAATAATTATTAATGATTTAATTGCCATTTTCTATACTATGACCAGACCTGTATGGTCTGGTGTGAAGTTTGCTGTTAACTTATCTGCACTGGAAAGCAGCGCGAGTTGAAACCTTCCTCATTGATGTTTTACAGAGTTTTCCCTTGGTTTTGCTTGATGACTACCGGAATGGAATCTATAATAAAAGGCCGTGACAGCTGCCTTCCCTTTCCCCTGGAATTCGTAGTCGCCTAGAGATCCAATCTCCTACTATATGCAGCTACACTCTGTGTAGATTAGATTAAGGTTTAGTTTTCTACTACTATTGAACTCTTAAATGTTTATGTATCGGGGAAGTATGAAAATGAACTTCATTTAAGATAAATAAATATCCTTGTAATAGTTCTTGTTACAAATCGTAGGCCTATGGCTTTTGAATTTACTAAGACTGTAACGAAATTGCACCAACGAACTTTCGGAAGTAAATTCTACTAGTGAAAGTAACAAGAAGAATTTGTTAAGAACATAGTTTGGGGGCCACGGTCGTTCAGTGGTAGAGGGCTTACCTCTGGTGCATGTAGTTCCCGGTTCGATCCCGGCTCGTGCCATGTGGGTTTGTTTTATGGTGGACATAAAATCAACAAACATAGTTTGAAAGCGGCTACGTGCTTAGCGTGAGAGCCGCGGGAAAATCTGGCCAGAAGATGCTGCAAGTAGCAATATCTGAACAATGAATAAAGGTATCTGCAGTGCTGATCACATTAGTAAAAAATAGTAGAAGTAATAGTAGTAATAAAAGTTGATGTCAGACGCAGTTCTGACTCTAAGCTCTAAGCTACTATAAATATTTGATATGCCATAACCTAACTAATCGAATAAATGCAAATTATACTCATATCGGTGTCGTAGCTGATGTCGTCGCATTCATTTATTCATAGCTAACATACATAGACTACAGTCATGTAGCAGCATATAAACGACACCAAGAAATACTCACGTACCCTCTACACGTACATAAGGACATATATAATGTTTACATATTCTTTCTTCTTCTACCTAGTATTGAGTGATATTGGACATTTGCAAGCCTCCTGCGTAGCTTAGTCGGTAGCGCGCTCGACTTCTTTGCGAGCGGTCCCGGGTGGCTCAAAATTTCCGTGTTGATCCAGCATCGTGAGGACAATTGGGAAGCTACTTGAATAAAGAAGTAGCGGACTGTGGTCACGAAAGTCAGACACGGCTGCAAAGAGGCGTTACACTGACCACGTAACCCTCTATTAACTTGAACCGTCTGATAGGCCAAGGCTCTTAGGGGCTGTCGCGTCACCCAGTTTACTTTATGGCCCAGAACAATATCTGTCAGGTCAAACGATAGTAAAGAAAGTTGCACCCAAAGAGTATGATGCTGTAGAAATAAAAGCTCATTGTAGCTGTACAAGAAAAGGCAAACTAACAGCAGGACCTGTAGAAAGAGTAAGAGTGACATATTGGGAGGTGAAGTAACATCATGGTAGGCTACAAAGATTCTCCGGAGCAGCGCAAGATCACACACTTGTAATGTGTCGTCGTCATATAGTACATGCGCAGAAAGAACGCTTAGCACATTGATGAGAGCCAAATCACATAAACAATTACGTTTCCAGAGAATAAGTATTTTTATGGGTCCTGTTTTCACATTTTCGTGTGTTCCTGCTAAATAATAATTTAATCTATACAGTCCAGTTAATGCATATGCCACCAGTATAATCCTACTCAAGCGACATGGCTCAATACGTTAAAGCCTCCACCCCATACTGGGCAATCGAAAGTCCGAAGTGAAGTTCAGAATTTGGAACTCTTTAAGATTATAAAATTTCAACAGTTCCGGAGATTTTTTTCTTTACCTATTGCGTTCTGAGTAAAGGTATATACGGGATATACGGCTTAAAGTAGAATTTTGAACCAGCTTGGTTCATTGTATACGGGTCTGAAACCTTGTACACCTTCATTACAAGTTGGCGAGCGATACCTCTTTTCCATCAGGGACAATTGAAGGTATCTTGAAAAACTTATCCACCTCTCGTTCACTTTAATTCAATGGAGGTAAAGTATTTTGGAGTTCGATATAGATTTCGGAATAGATAGTTATAACTATTCAGTCTATTATTATTCAGTTAATTATGTGGATAATTTCATTACTTGAATCCAATCGAATAATTGAATAAACGGCCAAAGAATGAACCAGTGAATTTGATATATGGCCTTTAGGCAGCTATGGCTCAGGCCGAAATGAACCAATGGACATGCAGTAATCAAAGTTCATACAAATCTGGAATGATTCGTTTTTATATATTAATTGTTCTTCCGATAACTATAATTATTCGATTATCCGCTATCCGAATGATTATTCGTTAAATGTTCTTCCGATACCTATAATTGTTCTATTATCCACCATCCGAATGATTATTCAATTCTCTAATATTTGAATAATTATTGGATTATGCATGAGATAAATTATTTTATTCAAGTAATAAGGTACCAGAAATCCAAACAATGAGTTGTTGAATTAATTGTACACTAAATTACCCAAATATTGACATCCAGTTTGTTTTCTTTGACCGATTGTTTGAAGACGACCTGGTAGCCGTGTGGTTTAGGGCTTTGGTATGGATGTTCGTGATTGTGGATTTTTAACTAGAACGTGACAGATAATCGTGAAGGACCGAACTTAGAGTTACTAGAATGGCCCATACAAAATAAAAAGTTGGCCGGTTGGTTGTTTGAGGGATCAAGTTACGTGTATCACAAGGAAAAGACTATGATTACGGAATATCTAAGTACTTTTTAGTAGATTGTGTTAAGAATCCTTACCTTCAGCGGCGTCCCATGCTGTGAGTTGTTTTGTATAATAATAAATAACTTCACTGTGGCTAAGTCTTACGTATTCACTAACTCACAAAGTATCAAACACTCAAAGAAGACATCAGAGGAATAACAAAATAATAACGTTACAACACAACATAAACAGTAACCCAACTGTATTGCTTCCTGGTAAATGCCAAATGGAACGTTAAAATGTGTTTGTATGAGTGAGAAAGTGATGGCAAATTCAAGCCATGTTTCATTAGAATACAAAAGAGACTTCTGTGAGACAAAAGGTGGGAATCTTCGTTAGTAAATGATGTTCCCAGAGAAACCAAGTCAGTGCATGCATTCAACAAAAAACGGAAGGGGGACAACGGATATATTTATTTTAGAAAATAATAAGTAGGAAGACAAGTCATTTTTAGAGGGCGTGTTTGAAGTGATTTATATGGTGTGTGGTTTTCTTTCTACCGCCCTTCTTTTTTCAGGCATTGTTTCACACGTTTCCATAATGATTTAACGATTTATTAACTACACACGCAACTGAGGTAATGGTTGACGCCGAAGTGATATAAAAACGCAACCACGTGGGAACATTTTTTTATGCAATATTTTATCCTCTGTTACCATTTTATTTTACCTTGGACTGAGATCAAATGTAACTTAGTACATTACATATTCAGTCTTCACATGTTGAGAATGTTCTGCAGAAACAAGCCTATCCTCGAAAATTTAAACAAGAAAGTTGACCCTATAGTGATAATCCTAAAATTATCTGTCCTGCGTAAAAGAACCTATCTCATATTGCATGT
The DNA here is from genome assembly GCA_022664845.1 of Lepisma saccharinum. Lineage (NCBI taxonomy): Eukaryota > Metazoa > Arthropoda > Insecta > Zygentoma > Lepismatidae > Lepisma > Lepisma saccharinum. The sequence goes on along the minus strand of JAGDQP010000419.1, from coordinate 152,978 downwards.
GAATGATATTTTTTTGACGTACAAAGAAATCATTGACGGATGATGCAATAGTTTTGTTTCTGCAGAAAGGAACCATCTTTGAATTTGTTCAAAGAACTAAGACGTCTGTGGTCTAATTGGAAAACCCATAACTAGGCTTAAATCTCCAGAATCTATAGTCTGTTTTGAGCTCAATTCCTGACCGTGCTTGCTACAGACTTCTACACTGCTTTGCTACATTATGAAATATTTTCAAAAACATTCATGGAAGAAGCCAGGCAATTTAGATGCATAGAAAATTTCCAAGAACTTGACTTTAAACAAAAAAAGGGGGGGGGGTATTCAGGACTACTGGGAGTAAAAGGGAAAACAAACGAACGAAGTCGCAAACGAGACTCGGATCGCAGGTCACTCACAATCAATTAGAAGTCCAGCGTCCTGCCGACTGGATCAAGCATCCAGTCCTAGAAAAACACTAGAACAAAACAGTATAGACAATCATACTGTTGTTCGAACTCTGAAGACATAAAGTAAGTTGCTCTCACACGCACAACCAAGACTTACGCCACGTTTAATCACTTTCCGATTTGTTAATTAGGGATTGAAATCCTCTTTGATAGAAAATATTCACCATTCTGCGAAAATAAGCGATCAAGATGGCGGGAAGCAAACATTTGACCAGCAATGCATTAGATGTATGAGTACGATTAAAAAAAATGTTTTCTCTTTCTGGGTATGAGCGCAAATCACACTGGAACGGAAAACTTTCAATAACATAAAAGAAACTACTCATTGTTAGTGCTTTTCCAGTATCACTGCTGATAACTGCAGTGTGGAACATCAACCTCACCATGCGAAAAGGTCTCCCAGATTCCGTGGCAGCAACCGGAAATACTACAAAGTGTTTACTGGTAATTCATAGAAACGCTTTAAGATTTTTCATGAGTTTCAATTGTGGAGGACGATTTCGAAGATCTTGAAGATTTTTCAAAAGAGAAAACTGCTTGTAGACTATGTAGGGGAGAGTGGGGGAATTGTGCCCACCTAAGGAAAATTGTCAATATCTCAAATACTGTACACAATAGAAACTAAATGAAAAGTGTTAAGAGAGAGCAATGCTTCTAGCATAATTATGGGTATCATTAAATTCGCTGCTCTTGTTAGCTAGCCCCACATACTTCATAATGCAGAGAGATACACTTGAGCGGGATTGCCCGACTGGTAGGGTAATTACGCTCACCAATCTCGGTGACGCTTAATAAGTAACATTTTTGTCTCTATATCTCTGTTCACCCCACTGTTTTCCATTTATCCCATTCTATTGATTGAATTGTAATTAACGTTCTAAACGAGCTGCTAAGCTATTCTGGAGGATGCGGAAATGTGTCGATCATGGTCTAAGTTGAAGGTACCATCCCGGCTTTTGTGTGAAGAAATTGAGGGAAAAAACTCAGGGTGGTCGGTCGCTGAGGTCGATTCCGGGAAGAGGTTAATTTACCTAATGTGATTAAATTGTTCTGAAACATAATCTTTTTTTTTTTTTTTTTTTTTTTAGTCATGGTTCTAAACTCAAATGCCAACGAGACGTAAATATCATTTTCTACACTCTAAGACAACCAACCCCTTAACCAATTCCATTCAGCACATAACCAATTAAGAAGAGTAGAATAATGCCGCTCAGACTAAGCGTCATTGCCCCACAGTCGCCATTTTAAGATTTTAGTTTTTCATTCGGAGACAACACTGATTCTTTGCCCTATAACAACTTCAAAATGAAGAGCAGGTAGTATCATTACTCGTGAAAATTATTCAACACTATAAATCATTATTTCATTCTACATATGTAGCTTGCTTGCAATCTTTCTTCTTTCAATTTTACGTCAGTATCAGTGAAAAACTATTTCCTTATGCTGCGCCTACGCCGTAAGGTCTACTTATGGCGCCTTCACTCTGCTGACTGCTACCATCGGGCTCTAAGTGTCAGTCCAGGTTACAGTCACAGTGAAGGCATAGAAACTGCTGGGGAGGGGTGAGCGCCATTACCCTCTGAACGCCATTCCCCCACTTTCCCCTAGTCACATGAGAGCTATTTTTTTTTTAATGGAAACTAGATTACTCAAGTCATTTACAACAAATTATCATTGAAAGTATAAGCTATTCTTTACAGGCCACAGTCCACACAATTATGTTGTATATCAGTAGTTGAAGAAATCCAAAGGTCCGTTTTTTGTCATATACAGGTATAGGCTACAGTACGCTTTTGCTTAAACCACTGATACGTATGTAATGAGTAATAACACTTGTTAATTTCTAATTTATGTTTAACTTTAACTGCATTTTTCTCAGTTTATGTATCATGTGTGTAGGTTTCTTTCTGCAAGATTATTTTATTACATACTTTTGTAGACGATTGTTTTGTTCTGAAAATGTTTATTTTACAGTGAAATATTGAATTTTTCACTCCTCAGTAATTACTGTAATTCTTCTGTTTAGTAGAGATTGGTTGTTTTCATCTGCTGGAAAACTAAAATTAAAATGTTCGTACGTTATATTGTTTTACAGTGTCCATAGTATTAGCATACTTTTTTGTATAATATTCCTATTTCCGTAATTATGTAAAGGGGAGGAAGTGTAAAATGTGTCCTGTATTTTTTATGGCTTTTTAATAGTTTCTCCCTCAATTCATTTCAGCTCACAACAGTATATATTTACCAGATATTAGGTAGCTTAATGGATGAGAGGGACCGAAGTTATCAACGTCAATTGGAATTTCCCAATTTTCCAGCAGTCGGCTTTTTTCAAGAGCACTGATCAGCGACACATGTAATGGCATTGACTTCGCAAGTGGGAGCTGTCACTCAAAAATAACTGCAATGCTGTATTGGCAGCGCCCCAGGCGCCTCTATCTCTATCTGTGCTTTAGAGACAGAAAAGGCTGGATGCGTGCCAGACGGAAACCACTTTCCCCGCGTACAGGCGCCTTTTTTCTTCTTTATATCATTGCTTCTTCTTCTATTTTGTTCTCTTTTCTTTCATTTGTGTTCGTTATCTTTTTTCTTTCAAAAGAAAAAAAAAGAAGAAAATTATTCTGCTACACATGGTAGTTAATACTTAGCCTCCAAAGACCGGAAGCGTATAGAAACAATAGCATCTAGAAGAGGATGTAATTCCATGCAGAAGGAGATGAAGTACTTGATCAGCAATTAAGAGTTTTGATGGCATTGGCGATGGCAAGCTTCATTAGCTAAATTCCTATCTTGCCCACACTCTAGATTATCTTTGGTTCCTTTTGACGTTTGGTTTATGGCAACTTAACTTCTGTGTTCAGGCTTACTGTCCTGGATCGAGTCGTGAATTATTTTGTTACAAAGCACCAGACGTACTCACTGTCGTACATCATAATAATCATTTAAATATAATAATTTGCCGAGTACGAATTTTTCGTCTTATGACTTGTTTACATTACTAACATCTTACCATGGTTAACATTAACCAAGATCATTTTAGTAATGTAGACGGTAGTTACCGTTAACGCGGGTTTCAAATTTAACTAGCGTCAACTTACGACGGTTATCTTGTAACGTTAGTAAGAAATGGCTGTCTAAACGCAAGTTAGTCATTGGGTCGGGCTCACTTCGTGAGTTTATTTCTTTCTTTATCAAAATATATAGTATCCTAGTGGTGCGTATCACTTTTAAAATATAAAAGAATGATGGCAGAACTAACCTCCAAAATGTGATGCTACAATCAATTCATTTATGTTCATTTTTTTTATAATTTAATTCTCTCCCGTGTAACAAGAAGATTCTTTACTGTACGGAAACTTCTTCCTGTTCCTTTACAGACAATGGTGGAACAAGCACGAGAACCAGGTTAAGTTCGGTAGTCTGAACGCAAGTTAGTTTTACCCGTAAATCTTACCATCGTAAAAGGTTAGTAATCTAAACAAGGCATTAGGGACATTGACTGGTAAATGCAGTATTAGAATAGGGAACGTTTATTGATACGATTATGATTTCTCCGCGTTATAGAAGCTTCAGATTTTACACACTAATAATAATGATAATAATCAGTGTTCTGCCGAAAGCGACAGGTCCCTCAAGGCCGGCTAAGCGGTCTCCATTCATCTAGATCTTGCTTTTTCCTTTTTATCATTGAGTACGTTGTATATCACACGTTATAAGATACTTTAATGGAAGTTCGAAAAAAATAATAATAGAATAACTATAAGCAAATAACTCCCACTGCATTTTGGTACGTTACTCGTGTGGGCGGAAGAATATCAAATGTTTCACTGTGAGTGATGTTTCTTAAACATGTTGGCCTAAGTGCTATTCTTTGAATTAATTCAGCGACTGTAGTAGATTTTTTTTTTTACATAGTACGCTCGAGTAGAATGATAAAATTATTGCTGTTTAAACATTTCTATAAACAAATATCTCCAGCGATCTTGCTTAAATATTTTTCCCAAACTAGTTCGATAAAACCCTAAGCTGCACAGTGAAATAATTATACACGACTCAAATCTGTTTGATGATCTTTCGAAACCTTGAGGTTAGGCCGGCATAGAGTTAAAGGGAGGATGTGGGAAGTTAATGGATAGGTTTGTTCTCAGGAGCTTCCGAATGTAAAGCCAGCGCTCTACCAACTAAGGCACGGCCGCTTATTGCACCTATCTTCGAGATGTTATTTGTTGTTGTAATGACATTCGCTTCTTAATGTAAGTTGTATGATGTGTTGTTCATGTACTTACAAGAACAACAACAAACCACCCATAACTCACATGGTTTTATCTCTTTTTATAACACAGTGACAAGATGGAGTGATTTAGTGTGCAAGAAGTTTTCGTCGTTGCTTTTGCTGTCTTAGATATATAATGTCATCATGTAGTGGTTTCAGTTCTCTGCTTCTTCTTGTGTGTGTGTGTGTGTACTTTCATCTCTCTTTGTAGATTTTTCTTCCTTAACAAAGAGTTAAGATAAGTTTTGGTCTTAAGAGTTGCCTCGCTCATTCAGAAGTTTCTCAAGTTGTATACACCCAAGGAATCAAAAGCGTGTCCTGGAGCTTACATCGTCTTTTGGCTCTCTCTCTACAACACGAATCTCTAAAGCAAGGAATAACAAAAGACAAACGATGTAATTTCTTAGTAGTTTCTCCTTTCTCATGTGTAGTCTTATCTTGTCCTTCTTCTTTAAGTTTAGATTAAAAGTATCAACACTGTTTGTATTCACGATTTTCACATTTTCTCTACGTTTATCAAGGAACCGAGCGGCCGTAACTCAGTTGGTAGAGCGCTGGCTTTGCAATCGGAAGGTCGTAGGAACGATGCCAGAGGCCGTCTATCCTGACTGAGGTTTCTCCTCAATCACACTAGACAAATGTCGGGATGGTACATACAAGTTAGACTCTGGTCGACTACCATCCAACATCCTCTACCCTACCCTATCCCCTCCTGAGCCTGAGATGCCTGATGGCTATAAATTTATTTCAATTTATCAAGAATATTCACGTAATATTGTCTATCTTAACGGTGATAGGAATTCCGGAACACAAGAGTTCCGAATTCCGGAACTGAAAACACCACTAGCGGTTAGCGTCATGGATTAACTGAGGAGACACGCAGGTTCGAGTCCTGCGGTCGCCCTTTCAGACTCTTCCAGAACTTCCCTCAAGCTCACAATAAAATGGTGATAAAATTATGGTCCATTAACTATTTTCCCTGTCGTTTGAGGTTTTCGCCGAACGATGCCATCTCTCAATCTTGTCACGGTCTTGGGCAGAATATTTTGAAAACTAATTTCGTAAATAATTACTGTTTTTCTGTCGTTTCGTTCCAGTTCTTGTCATGGAATGGAACAGGCATTAACTGTGGCCTCACTGAAACACGATCCGAACATTTGCTTCGTGTTGCTGCAAGAATACAGAAAGAGAATCCAATGGGAATAACAGAATCTCTATTTAGAGATCGAAGTCTCAAAATTAAGAGAACAGCACGCTACCGTTGAGGTACACTCTCAGTCCACTGACAGCACTTTCGCACACGTTAAGTTACTGACGGTATTGAATTTGAATTTTATTTATACCCTTTAGGCATCTCAGGCCGGAATAGGGTGGCGAGAGGATGTTGGAAGGTAGTCGGTCAGGGCCTAGTTTGTAGGTGACATCCCAGCATTTGCTTGGTGTGACGGGAAAAACCGCAGGCAGGATTGTTGTCCATTGGGATCGAACCCAGGACCTCCCGAATGAAAGGGTAAATCCCTACGAACTGAGCTACAATCGCTTGTTTGGCTGACGTTGTCTTTACAAGGTTCACTGCAATGTTATGACTAAATTGATTTCTGCATACCTAATATCCATGACGAACGCTCATTTTTTTAAAAATGGAAAATGAAGCCGTTAAAAATTAACATACCTAAATAGTAGGCAATACAAAATGTATATTTCTCACGGTTATCTCATGTTGTTTTTGTCAGCAGCAGATTCTTTTTGGTTGACATCATTTGCTGCAGATTTAAATCAATGATTTACTTTAAAAAAAAAACGAAAATTTATCCCAACTTGTAACATTACAGTTCCTTTCATTTTTGTTTGTTACTCTCCCTGTTGGATAGAATGTTTCCTCTGTTGTTGTAGTAGCTAGTGCTGTATTCATGTCAAGGGTTTGTCCTGGATACGGCTATATTGTCAGAATGAAGTCAGCACCAGAATGAATAAGCACCTCTCCGTTGGCACTTGCGTTAATTGCCGTCTCCACGCTTTCGTTTCTCTTCGCAAATTGTATCGTTTCTCTCATGTCTTGAGAGGTTGTCTTCTATCTTCGTGTATCTTTCGACTTGAGGGGCAAAGAACAGGAAGCAAGAAACAGCTAACAAAATGTCTTCACGAAAGTTAATTTAAAGTACTTTTTTTTTATCGTAAATTCTTTGAATGTGATACAGCGTAAATCCAACGATCCTGATGTGGTTGCTAGTATCTTTCATGGTCACGTCTTTCTTAAATGGTTTATCAGGGACGATACCGCTGCCTTATGGGAATTTTCTATACTTCCAAGTTGACCTCGGGTGCTCTTACCACTTTTGTGCAGACTTGAAGTGTGTGATTTACAGGTACTTAGTAACTACCAGGTTTCTGCAATTTAAAACTCTTTCTTCCTAGAACTCTTAGTTTGTTTAGCCGTGTGATTCCGAGTTCAGTGTGATATTTTACTTTTCAGTTAAGAAAATTTAAATGATTAAAAGCAAAATAAGTCCGTTCTGTAAAATATTCTGTTACGGGAAAAAATATAGTACGTATTAGTCCTGCCTGAAATTGTTCTTCGCATTCAGGGATCAATTACAGAAATAAAACTTGTATTTTTATCTATTTTATAAAAAAGTGTTGAACATAGTTTTTATAAAGCCTCATCACGCCTAAACTACCCGCCCGAACTGATCCAAATCATTTTTGTTACATTGATCAGGGCCGAACTAGGTTTGTATGATTATAATGTGGTGTCTGGAAGTTGCTGACCTTTTTAAAAAATTAATGTCTCAAATTACCAATGGCAATATCTGCATCAAACTTGGTATTTGGGTATTAAGACAGGCCATACAGGTACTCCGGGCGCCGCACTTATGAAACTTGCTGTATGCCAATCTTTAAAAAAATGTTTTAACCTACTCTCATACATTGCCCGTATATGCACCAAACTTGGCATTTGGCTAATGGGACAGTTCATAAAGGTACTCAAAGCCCCACAGGCCCCGTACTTGTCATTGTTACCAACCAATTTCATTTTTTTTTTTTTTTTTAATATAACTTGAAATGATTCCTATAGCGTTGACTATCCCCAATGGATGGTGACGAGACGAGACTGACAACAGTTCCTTTCTTGTCTTAGTTTTTTGAGACCGGTCTTGGTCTGAATTGTAAACCTCAGTCTCGACACGTTGGTCTCGATCGCATCTCGAAAAAAGCGATTCATAGACTAAAAATTTGAAGTCCTTTGACTCATTTGAAATGTTTGTACATGCTTTTCGGTCTCAGTACAAAAAGAAGAATATTAATATTATCGACATTCATCAAACTAAATCTTTTAATCTCGTTCGAGACGAGAGTCACGAGAGCAAGTGTCGCCCTCGTCTCGAAGTTGAGACCAATCTCTCTCTCATTACCATCCCTAGTATCCTCATCAAACTTGCCATTTAGCTACTGGGACAGGCCATAGAGATTCTGCGGAGCTGTCAGCGTTGCCAACTAATTAAACAGTTCAATAATATTTCAAATTACTCCCGTCCGTTGACCTTAGCCGCATTTAGGTACTGAGGCTTTTTTTTTTAAGTAAAAGAAATGGTTTTCTATATCGGAAGTATGGGCCCCTGTGATGCCAAAATAGAAAACTGATACATAATTTTCTATTGCTAGAACATACGAAAGTCGGACCAGTAAAAACAAGAAGGAAAAAAAAAAAAAAAGTTTGATCCTTTTATCATCATTTTACAATTCAACTCTTTTCGTGTATATGTTTTCTCCCATGATCCACCTTGCCTGTATATTTCAGTGGTGATTGCTTGAAATGTTGAAGTATATAAAAATGGTAACTTGATATTAAATATAACATAACAAGATGACAGTAAAAAAAAAAATCATTACGAAGAATTACCACAGTTAACGGTATAGTTTAAATTGTCAGTACTTCTTTGGGGAAATATTACGTACATTTCTTGACCTCAAGACTAAGAGAATTTCAAAAATAGTTTACAAAAAAATATGTAAAAATGCCTTATTATACTGTTAAATGAAGTAACTTCTGTTTTGGAATTATTTTACACTACAAGCAATTACCCACTAAATATACCGTCGATTTTGATAAATTTGTACCATAGTTTTGTACACTAAAGTTGGAGTGTACTGCTTGGCCGGAAGTGGCACTTTTTGTCACTTCAAATGCGGTACTCCCAGTAGTGCGAGACCGTAAAAACTAATAAAATCTGGTGTGTTTTTTTTGTGCTGTTTTCTACACCAAGGCCCTAGTTTTCGACTAGACCGGAAGTGACACTGTTTTGCATTATAAATGGGATACTATAACTTCACTACAAAACTATTATTAAAATCGCTTTATGTGCCACTCCAACTCAACGGAGCTAGCGAAGCTTGCCATTGTAAAGAGATCCCAACTATAAACGTACTAAGAAACGTGGGAGTAATTAACAAGATTGTCACGTAGCTTTTTTTTTAAAAAAAAAAAAACTAAAATAAAACGAATTTAGCTATGTCATGTAGCAGAAACCACTACTTCAGCAGAAAAGTTAATTCTGTTTCATTTGCTTTCTTCTCAGGAAATGTATATTTAAAACAAACTCAAGATGTTAAGAAAGCAATCGCCTACTTAACAAAAAAAAAAAGTTCTGTACCATTCTATACGTCTCAGCATCTTCATCAACTTCTTCCTGCCGGAAACTAGTTTTCTTGCATCCGCAGAGCACCACCATCATCACAATGCTGTACAACTTAACCCACGAGACAAAAAGTGGCACGGTTCTCAAACAGAGACAATGAATGAAGACAACAAAGTGTACATGATGCTTTTTTTTTTTCTGTAGCTCCACGTTTTACCCACGACCTTGCCCTCTACATCAAAGGTAATGAACCTGTTCTTAAATCTTGCCGTATAAAACACACGCTTTTTTTTTGTCGGTGTGTATGTGTGCGTGTCGTAGCTCAAAGAAACAATAAGTCATTAGATCATTATTTATAATGTACAACTTGAAAGGTTAAATGTCGTAGGAACTGATTCACGAAGAATAAAGAAGTAATGTGAAGATTATATGTCATCGTACACACTATGTAATTTATATTAATTTTAACAGGTGTCGCATAAGGTCTAGTCAATATTCAAGTTCGTCATCTACACAAGCACTCAGACAAAAAAAAAAAAATATATTTTAGTAATTTAAATGTTTAGTTATGAACTAAGCTAGTATTTATTTATTTTACAATTTCGCCAGATGCAGCTCAATTTCGGCCATCTTGCACTGGATGTGACACTAACAAAAAAAGGGAATAATTTTGGAAGAAGTCTACCCTGGTCATATTCAAGGTACCATCCCAGCATTTTACCCGGTGTGACCGAGGGAAAACCTCAAGTCAGGATGGCCCGCACCGAAAGTCGAACTCGGGTTCTGCCGATTACAAGGCCAGCACTCTGCCTCGTCGGGTAAATTATTTATTCTAAATAAATAATTCCTTAAGTATTCTTTACTTCTTAACAAAGCGTTAAAAGTGTTAGAATGATTCTTCCATATTACACCGAACTATACTGAATGTATAGGTCAGTAGCATGGAGACACCATCCTGTATATCACCGACTGAATCGGACATCCTTGGAATAAGAGTACACTTCTAATTGTTATATGGTTGTGAGGGCCAATAATCCTCCCATTTTTTAGGCATTGATTTAAAAAAAATGTAACACCGAAGTAACGTATTGAAAGACTATTATAGATATGAACCCATAGTTCCATGGTAAGAAATTGCTTGCCAATTTGTAGAGCCGTATTCATTAACTTATTTTATTATAATTTTTATTTATTATACTAATTAGCATTGTCATTGTATCTATGCTTCTGTCCATCGTATGATTATGTGAAAAGAACATAGTCAAATAATATATCAGAAGTAATAAGTTAAAGAAACATTATAATAATATTATTACTACTATTAGTTAAATCAGTAATTATTTAACATGTCAGGTACAATACGTACTTTTTGAACAAACCCCGTATACGAAATCACTCCCACAGGTCAGCTGAAATACTTTACGTGTCGGTAATATATATACATATATATATATTTTCAATGCCATCACGTCAAATCGTAGGAACAAAAGTAGAACCATAGGAGATATGATCAAAAACGGAAACAGGAACTACGGGAGATTGCTGATCGCGACTGCGGAAGCAACAAAGTCTGCCATCCAAGTAATTATGGTGATGTATATACAAAGTAATGCCTAGCAAGCAAGTTCTTTCCCTTTCGTGTGACCATCACGCAGATCGTCAGTGTAAAAGGTATCTGTAAATCGTCAAATAAGTCGTGTATGTTCTGACAAGTTACGTTAAATGCGTTTTCTAATTGTTGATATTGTATAATATGTAAATAAGACAGCAGGACTCTAAATAAAAAATAATTCACTTATTTTACAACTTTGTTCTTAGTTTTGTTTTCAACAAGTGGTAAGGAATCTGTACAGAAAACGTAGAGAGTGTACCTTGTTTTAATATGTTTTGAACGTTTCCGAAGGACTTTGTACATATTCTGTTCAAAAATTATGATCTCATAAACGTACGGTCGTTCATTTCTGTATTGAAATGCTTGAGTATATAGCGAGAAAAGTGACGAATTTACAGCAATAGACTATCATTGATACGGCCGGGGATGGGGGGACAATCCCCCTCTGGAATGTATTTATCCCTGGCTTCTAACTAGAATTCACTATCCCAGGGGGGATCATACTATTCCTCTCTAACACGTTATAGCTTTCTTTTCACGAAATTACAATGAGACTGATAAGGTTGTGTGTTCTAGATATCAAAACATACATGTCTAAAAAAACGTGTGTAGACAAAGCTTTTATTACTGGTATTGTAGCTACACAAAAAGTAACTTTCGAAAAGTTACACGACAAAGTCACTGACTATAGTATAAAGTTGATTACACAATAGAAGAAAGTATCCAAATTTCGCCTAGCAGTTTAATTTCACTCAAATATGTTGCTCTGTTAGTATGATTTTTTTTTTTTATTTAATTGTAAGAGGGAGTTTGTCTGCCGCGGCCTGCAGGAAGGGACGTCCGTGCTGGAAGGTAGTCCCATTCATGCTTATTTCGACCCACCTTTACTTCAGATAATTTCTGGGAATCCCCTACTTCGTTTGGGGAATCCCTTGTGTAACCATTGCACAATCTTGCATTTTTGATAGAGCAGGTTTGAAGTTTTTGAGTGTACTATACCAACTCAGTTCTACTGTTAATGTTATTGTAAATATTAAGCTCTAAAGCTCTCTCTCTTTTTTTTTTTTTTTTTTTCACGTTTTAAGCTACCTATAGCGCCGAAACGAAGCATTTGTGCAGCTTCGATCATATTTCCCCCCCTATTTTCTTGTCAGGAATCTCGTGAGGTGTTCTTGTCAGGATTGTTTTCCAACATCCTGTATACACCAAGCCGCCGCCGCCGTAGCTCAGTGGTAGAACGTTGGCGTAGCATTCCAGAGGTAGTGGGTTCGACCATTCTGACTGAGGTTTTCCAGGGTTTTTCCTCAGTCACACCAGACAAATGCCGCGGTGGTACCTTCAGCTTAGGCCCAGGTTGACACCTTCCCCTCCCCTATCCCGACCTGAGTCTTAGATGCCTAAAACCCTTAAATAAAATTCAAATTCAATTCAACATCCAGCATCCACGACGGACAGTCATCAAGTTCCGAGAAAATGTGTGCGAATGTCCTGCATATACAGTGAATTTATCTAGTATTGAGGAACGGCCTGACGGAGGGGGTGCATTCTGGGTGGAACAGCGTGCTGGCAGGCCCGCGCATGCCTGGCCTTCGCGAGGATAGTAAAGAGTACACCGGCTAGGGCAGACGTGCTTCTACAGTTTTACTGTAGTCCATACTGGTGACGGATTTTATGTCATAACACAATGCTCATTGTCTTCCCACATCTGCCATATTATTCCGATTTGGCACCAGGTCTTCCTGAGCATGAAGAATGTGCTGAAGAGCTTGTTTGTGGCTGCTACGACGGCAGCGCTTCGAGAGGTCGTCAAAATTGGCCTGGAGAAGTGCTTCCAACAATGATACTATCGTTGGCTGAAGTGTGTAACAGCATAAGGGAGGTATACTTCGAAGGTGGCGTGTAGCGAAATGCCCAGTGAACAGGTCCAGGTATGTCTGAATTGTAACCTCCTCTTCGTAACTTATTGACTGTACTTCTTCAATCGAATTGTTTTTTTAAAGACCTTTAGGCATCTGAATCTCAGGTCGGGATATGATGTTGGAAGATAGACGACCAGGGCCTATTTTGTAGGTACCATTCCAGCATTTGCCTAGTATGACAGAAAAAAAACTGGAACAAACTCAGTCAGGATGGTGGCCGCTGAGATCGATCCCAGGACCTCCCGAATACTAAGCCAACGCTCTGCCACTGAGCCACGGCCGCTTGGTCTGTTCTTCAAGTCCAGTTTATATATGCATTGAGAAGTTTACTAATTACGGTGGTGTTCAGATGCTCCGTTGACAGTGTGTCCCGTCTGCAGCAACTACGTGCTGGATGAGAACCGAAAACAACAAGGTCTCCTTACAAACTACACCTGTATTTAGACGAAGTATCTGCTGATAACTGAAAGTTTTGGAGGAAGATTTAGGTAAAACGTTCTTATTCTTTCCACGATGTTTTCCCAAAGATCCATGATTGGTCTGTTGTAAATAATGAGAAACTTAAAATGTAACACTTTTATTAAGTTATTTGTTCTCTATTCCAGAAGCTTACAATAAAGTATAAGAATTACCTATTTTCAGTCCAGATTTACACCGCTTCATTTTTGTAGCCTTGCCGTGAGTGCAAAACAATAGCATAGGAAGTCTTGAACTCGTGCAGAACACCTGTATTGTTCGTTAAACCGTGAGGAAACATTGACCAAACGAATGATTGTAAAAGGCTGTTACACCAAACTCTCACACACTGCTGGCCCTTTTTTGTATGTATAACGGGGCTTTCGTGTGGACTCACCCTTCCGACATCCATGGGATTTGTATTCTGTTGTAGACGAGATAGGATGCAAGTGAATAGCCGATCACGTACACCAAATGACATCGCTGTTTCCGAAACAACGCGATGTGTTTATTTTGGGCATGAAATAACGGACATGGGACTTACGAATATCAACTGTAGTTTATAGGATGAACATTTTAAAGCTCATAATAATGATCACATCAAGTTTTTGTAGTGTTTAAATTCAATATGGATTCAGCGTTTGAGAAAAACTTTCGTAAGTGGTTATGTGTATTTGTGTGAGAGAGAGGGAGAGAAAAAAATGCCAGAAATCGAAATGCACAGACCAAACTTCTTTTGACATTTTAAATCGTTATTTTTATAACGTTTACAGCATCTAATGGCTAGCTAGAGACCATCAGATTTTTTATCAACGTAAAAAAAGGGATGAAGATGGTAACGGTTCTGGCCTTAATTCAACTTCTCAGCATTAGCAATGCGTGACAGCGAAAACCCAAGGAAAACTTTCTCACTGGGTCGATTTCTCACTGCTGTATCTTTTTTTAATATTTACTAGTAAGTACCTTGGCTGTCTAAACTCTGACCTTTACAGGATAGCTCCTTGACGTAGCCCTACTACATATGGACTGGCAATTCCACAAATGGTCGTTAAGCAACTTACAGCTTTGCTTGTTTGTGGTTGGCTTTTAGCAAACACGCTGTCGGTAAATATTAACTCACTTTTAAATCGGTAAAACCAAATTGGTTAGAGCAACCGAGTTCTTGTTTGTCAGTCGTCCTCCTAAGCAAAAAATAGTTCTCTCGGCTACTGTTACGGAATGGAATTGGCAAAAAATAGCCTGTATAAGATCCTTGATGATAACTGACTATGAGATGGGTGCTATGCATAGAGTTCTTGGTATTACCGCCTGCAACGTTTTGGACGATCAAGAGGGCGACTCCTTCCGATGCTTCTGCATCCACGAATTTCGGTATGCACACAAAAGCCTCGTTAACTAGGAACACGAATATGTTTGACGTCACTGATGGTTGGAAAATGTTTAGAAAAATAAGAGAATGCCCTGTAACGTCACACTTATAAACAAAGATCCACTAAATGCTAGCACACAGTACACACTAAATTCGGAAGAGCGGAATATTTCATCATCATAGAGCGGAAAGAGGAACCACTCTTTTAGAGCAGAGTTTTCAACGAAACGCTCTTGCTTTGGATAGAAAATGTGATCTTCTGGATGGAATTCCGATGCTATATGGTTTTAATTTATTCTTGAAACTTGAAAGAGCGATTCCTCATCTTTTTAGAGTAGTTCACAATACATCAAGCCTACTAGTCAAATTTGTTCTTGTCCATGTATTACCACGAAGGTTATCGAAAGACGACGCCATACTGTGAAATTTATCACCTTTAGTTGACAATAGAAACCCTTAAAACATTTCTTAGTGACAGAAACATCCCAGAAGACGTCAGGAGTAAGAGATATGTACAAGATATGTAATCAAGAGTTCTTGAGTACTTGACGAGACAAAAGAAACCATTTCGAAGGTGTACTCTCACAGCTGGCCGGTTGGTTAAGGGGATAAGGCGTTAGATAACTAGCCGGAAGGTAGCGGGTTCAAATCTCACCGAGATTGTTATTTTTTTTTTTACTCTTATTCATTCATAAGTATATTACATTTCTTTCTTACTAGCTGTGAATAAATGCTCCCTTTTACATCTTTTTACATTTTCATCATTTTACAAAAGATGAACATTTTATCTGAATAGATTGAAATTCATCTAAAAAAGTTTATGTCTACGTTCCCATCAAAAAGAACTACCACAAATCCCATCTTTTTTCGAGCTGCTCCGATGAAAATCCCCTCCAAAAGAGTGGTTCCTCTTTCAGCTCTCGAAAGATGAAATATTCCGCTTAAGTGGAGCGGAATTCTGCTCTTTCAATGTGGTGTGTATACGTTTCACGTATTACACTTCATGTAGAGCAACTTAATTAGCTTTCCAAGTTAATTAGAAAAATCAGTTTCGGGGCTTGTCAAAACTCAATGGCGGAGGCCTTAAGAATTTCAGTATTTGATGTGAATCGCATATTTAGAATAGCCGATTTCATGTTATTTAAATTTACTTTTAAATTCCAGTTAACCTGTTATATGTAGTAAAAGGTTGTTCAGTCAGTTAAATGGTTAACCAACGAACGTAGAAAGTTACATCAGTCCTCTGGATTTAACACGACGTTCTCGGCGGAGTAATATTCTCAGCTGGTAGTAACTTATTGTGTTAAACGTGATATGAATCACGTATAATGAAAAGGAAATCTAACCTGATTTTACCTAACCTATGTCCATGAAGTTTATAACATTTTGAAAATGGGTACAACAAAAACAGTCTAACTTGAATTGCTGACCTTTGTCAGTGAAACGCATGAAATGTTAAAAATGCAAATGGAAGTAAAAAGTAGCAATTATTGAAAAGTGAAAAATCGAGAAAGTTGTGTATTTTTTTTAATGGGGCTGGACGGGAATCGAACCCGGATCCCCTGGGAAGCAGCCCGACACGCGACTCACTAGGCCAACCGACCACCGACTTCCCAGCGTTTTAGAACTTGTAGCAATCATAGATGAGTGAGATTGGAGTAAATGCGGGAAGGTGAGGAATGTTACTTCCCCCGAGTACTTCTAGATTTAACGTCTTGGGTTTCAAGTAACTCTTTCTTCCTTTCGTATATTCTTTCCACTGCAGACTACTTTCGTTCAAAGAGTATGGTCACCGCAACGATCCCCAATCAACACATTATCTGAATCTCGAGACAATATGTTTGGTAATTTTACGAATCCCCACCGGTGATCGAGCTCAGGATCGTTTGCACAGATAGTGAGAACATTATTCAATAGGGTTGGCAGGAGCTCGTGTGTGGTTATTAAATAAATAAGGATGCGGATCCTTGAAGATTTTTTGTTTATTTAGGTCTTGGATATTAACTGCCACGTAAAAACGAACCATTTCGTAAAGAAAGCGTTCATTGTTAAGCAGATTTTAGTTCTTGTGACGTTGCAGAATGCTAGGATCTTGTGGAGTCAGCTTTATTTAGTGCAGACGAGTAATTCTTTAAAGAAAATATGACATCTATATTGCGTAAGCTGAAATTAAGACTTAAAAAGCTTGCATGAAAGCTGTTGCGTACATAGCACCTATTCCATGACTAAAAGCGTATATTAGTTGAATAATCGTTTAGTACACAATATTATGTATTTAATCATTCCTTTCCTTTCCTTGCGTTTATCCTAAACCCAGGTTCCTTGCAATTATTTTCTTGGAACTTCCAACATGCTGATAAAATTCCTTAAAGGTAGAATTGAAGTGGGTTTTCCGACTTTTTCATTTTACGTCGATTATTCCAATTGGAAAACAAGTAAACAAAAAACAACTTTCGTGACGTCATCGTCTGTCAAATAATATGTCTGGATTTTGACATATTAGGTTGGTTTATGTTAGTCCGCGTAGGTTCACTGTATAGTGATTTCTTTGTTGTTATGCTAGGCCGAATGTCAGTTCTCCTGTACAAAGGTTATATCCCATTGATAGTATTACATAGCAACAGTGATGTTCGGTAGAGATGTCACTCACTACCTGAAGCGTAATTTGTGTCAAGCAGCTTCATGTACTAATGACATTCGGAAATGTACAACAGTGCATGAATCTTCTATTGAGAGCAAACATGAAATAATTCAAATCACAGCTATTCTAACAAGTAAGTAATTCCATATTCATCATCGCGCCTTTTCCATCCATATTTCAGTATAGCTCTATTTTAGAATCTCTATTGATCAACCAACCATCATAATATTTCAGTAATATCTACAGACCTTGATAGTCTAATATCTTAAAGTCTAGCGTAATTGACTTTCCGTTAATATGAATGAATGGTCAATCTCTTTTGCATATCGTCAGAGGCGGCGTTTGGGGGTGGCAACTGGGGCAACCGCCCCAGGCTCCGCGTTCCGAGTTGATATTTTTCTTACTCAATGATATAAAAGTTGATTTGTAAAAAAAAAAAAAAAGTTTACAAATAAACTAGTTTGTATAGTTTCCATGCGAAATGTAATGTGAAATGGAAATGAATAAAGAAGCACTTGTAATTAGCAATGCAGTTTTTAAAATATATTGTACTTTCTTAAAATAAATTATGTCGGATTTTTTTTTTTTTTCATAAGAAACCGTTGTTCATTAAAAAAGAGAATATTTAGTAATACATTTAGGGTTAGGAATGAAAGGAAGAAGTGAGAGGAAGCATTTAGGGGGAAGTTGCTTACTGGCTTTATTGGCTTTAGATGTAACATTTCGGCGCTCAGCGATTTTTACTTGTACTTTGGCCCCGCGGGGTCATTATTGCCCTAGGCCCCGCGCTCCCCTAACGCCGCCTCTGCATATCGTAATAGTGTTTGGACGTGGTTTTCAACTTTAATGGTCTCGTTACGGAAATACGAAACATGATTTAGTCCGTGAAGGTTTTTTTTTTTTTTTTTTCTCCGTCTTCTCAAATTTGAATATTCGACGTAAAGCGAAACAAGCGGAAAGATCAACTTCGATTCAGACTTGGAGATTTGAATTCGTTTCTTTTCATCCTGAGGTAATAGCAATTGGCTGTTCGAAACGATATTTCTTTTCTCAGGTCTAACATATCTGTATTTCTTAAATAAAAAATATATATATATATATAGATTCAATGGAATAAGGAATTGGCTGAGTCTATTGAGCAGTTGTAAAAGAATCGAATCTCTCATAGCCGGTTAACTTCGTTCGGCCTGGACCAAAGGATTGCCAAGCGTTTTGTCGACATCGAAAACTTGAATGTTTCACTCTCGGCTGAGAAATAGCTTATTTCTTTACTGTGCTATAAGCGATTCGTTGAACGTTTTTATTTCTCTGTAGCATACGTAATAACACTACCATTCTGTTTTCTAGAAAAATCGCCCTTCTTCCTGTCTTGATTATGAGCAAACATCTTTTGCTGTCTTCAAGCGTTTGTTATTGTTGAGAAACCCCGTGAAAGTATGAAAAAAAAAATTAGGGAACTAAGAGATATGAAGATTTTACTCCGCGTTTATGATGCATATAACATTCTCAACAGGAACATGAGACGCAGTGATACCAACTGACAGCCAAGAACATAGCAAAAAAATGGCAGATGATACATATTAAAAGAACATATGACATTTAGCGATGGGCTTCTATCTCTCTTTGTAACTCTTTATCTAATTTATTTTAGTAGTTTCATCATGTCATTAGGGAGAAAATTACTTTGTTTCTGTGATTTGTAGGTTTCGTCTTTACCAAATACGCACTTTGTAAGAACGGGCTCCACTTTTAGTATGGAATTCCAATCATGCTTAGGTGAAACAGGTATAGTGTTGATGCAACATATTAGTTGTAATGTTGCACAACTACAGTTTATCCCTACAGTAGCTGGACCGATGAACTTCGCCCCAAGCTCTACCGGAATAACTAATTTTTAAGGTTATAAAAATAGACCATGAGTGAGGTTTATTGAAAAGGTAAGGAGTGATGGGTGTTTTGTCCGAAGATTTCTGAATGAGTAGAATCGATTATAGTTTGTCATTGCCCACTATCACAGAGTTGGTAATTCCCCGAATCTCGCAGAAGTCTCCAACGTACGGCCCACGAGGAGGATTCGATCCGCTTTGAGATTTTGACTGGCCCCGAAACAAATTCAAAACTAGTTACTATATTGTACTTTGCTTCTAAAACGACGTAATTTAAAACACAAGTAATTTGGTCCTTTAATACTATACAGACGGACCAAATTGTTTCGCTGACAAAAAAAGGTTGGAGGATGGAGGAGACCCCTATGCTGATATTCAGAGGCATTGCTTCACTAAGATTGGAACCTTCAGGAATTCCACCTTTTGTGAGTTGGTGACGTTTTGAGTGAAATTCCGTCATTAATTCAAGTGGATTCACATTCCTCGTCACCACATGTTTTCTGACAAATGTATATTTTCTTATAAGAAACAAGATTGAATGACAATATGCACTGAGAGTACCTAGAAATAATTCGCCATATTATTCTTTTACAAATAAACAAAAAAAAAAAATCGGTAACAAGAGACTAGAAGTGCTCTTAGTGGCCATTTTAAATATTTGTGCCTAAAATGGAAGTTGAGAACTTTGCTATATCTAGCTCTAGCGTGATAGATTGGCATCACTGATGGAGGTCCAGAGTGTAGTTTAAAATAGATTTTTCTTTTTTGCTGACTCCTGCAAAACCTATATGCTCGAGCGCAATTGTTCTGGGTGGAAACACATGCCATGCATTGTGCGTCTGTGTATGCCCATTTTTCTCTCTTCTCTCTCATATCCCTCTCCTCCTCCGCTTCTTTCACCCTTGCGTTGCTCTCTGCTTTCACGGGATGTGTACGTTTTTGATGATGCCATAGACTGCTATAAAAAGTATACACACAACGTGAAATGCACCGGATGTATCAAACGAGCACAGAAAACGAATAAAAACTTTCAGAATGTGTCTCCTCTACCTTCCTCGAGTTGACCGAAGAGCGAGAGAGTAGACGAAATACACAAATTTTTAGAATAGTATGATGACCCATTAACAGTGCTTGAGTAAAGAATTACATACAAGTTTATCAGCATGTAACTCTTCTGTTAACACTATTCTGTTTATTTTGTAGACATGCCAAGCTGCTATGGAAGTTTTATGTCTTTGCAAACTTGGCTTTGTCCTAGTCTGTTCGTGAGTAAACTAAAAGAGGCGGTAGTAGACGTGACTGTGCCTTTCTTCCTACAGATCCCTGTTGGTGTCTGATAGTGAGATTAAGTGACTAATGTAAGGTAAAATCGTTGTAGTACTATGGTATTTTACAACCTGACCTCCCGTAGTGAAATTGATCGGCGTTATAAGAAAAAATGTTATATGTGATGTTAAAAGGAAGTTACAGTATGGTAATAAATGTGAGGACGTCGGTTAACCTTGTGATAGAGCGCAGCTCTTACGGAAAATGTAGAAACGATACAGGAAACAGCGGGCTGTGACATGAAATGCCAGCCATATTGATTTAATAAGATTGGCATTTTGTAACTGTGAAAACAGTAGCGATTCCTTATTTGTATTAAGTGTAGGATCTGTATCTGGGATAAAAGAATCTCTAAAGAAAACAATTCTTATTTTTTGATTCCGTGCGAGGACATATTCCACTGAGCAGCCTCCGTCTCCAACTCTACGTGTCCTACGTTCCTTCTTCTACTGGCAACCCATTCTTTGTCTCAATATCCGTCAGTGTTACAGATCTTTTATTCCTTTCTTTCTCTTCCCCTCAGTCTTACCTGAACGGAAGGGGCTCTGCTGATGATTTGTTAGTCTTTCTTTTGTAAGTCTATGGTCTAGTAGAGACAACGGAGCTTTGGGAAGTAAAGACTCGAGTTTAGATTGTGTATAGTATCAGTGAAAGTTGTCATTATAGTATAGAACAGCTGTTTGAAGATTCGTAATATGTCACAATAATCGACGTTCAGTTATTGTCTACGCAAACCAACAGGCTGCTGAGCCACCCCGAGAGTTGCATTCGTCTAGGTTAACTAAAGGCAAATTTAAGGCTACTATACTGATACACAACCGCAAATTTTGGGCCCGGGATCATTGTAGAAATCTTTGCCGGGTCTACACTATGCAATGTGCTCAATGTGAAAAGGATCGACCAGTTAAAAATTTGATGGTTTAGCAGATCAGGCGGGAAATTGCCGTCCAGCTAAGCAACCTAACATTGAATGATTAACATATGTAAAAGATAAAACCATCTTAATAATATACACGTAAATCTTAGACAACGTAAGTGAATAAATAATTGAAGAGTATGATTCCAAAGCTAGCTTTGACCATTTTCAAATGATTCCAAAGCTAGCTTTGCCCATTTTCAAACACCAATAAGAAAATGTAGAAATTTTTAGATGATATATACAAATTCAAGATCTATAATATGGCAGGCACAAAACAATTTTAGGAATAAAGTAAAAACTACTGACTGTAGCACGAATCAACACGCTAATTTTAAGAAACGCAGAAAATGGACTAAGCTAGTTTTGGAATCATACTCTTCAATTGCAAATATGTATTGATAATAATGCGTCATTCCAATTAACAAATATGTACTTACGAATCCTGGGTCATTAAACTTGGGTATAGGTGTAAACAAACTGCTGTAGACACTTACCTATAAATAAAAAAAAAAAATGAAATAATGTAATAAAGATATCAATCGGTACACAGTAAATTAATGAAACAAAACTACATATAAAAATTACACTTATTTGGAGTTTATAAAATAATCTGGGGAAATAGCAAAGCAGAGACGGTCGACCTAGATAGTTGTGGGGAAAAGGGTATTGTACCGCCGTCCACGAGATTTCGGGTTCGAATCCTGCTTGGGGCATAGATGTTTGTAGATTTTTGAAGCATTGCACTCGTGTATATGAGACATCAGTAGTAAATTAAATGGCAGTTTAAAAGATTAACAAGTTTATTTTTTAAAAAGATCTCCAACAAAAGATGGCAGCACTATCTGCGTATTATGTCTAATGTATTTTTATCGTTGCACGAAATTTCAATGCTGCTTCTATAAATTCAAGCCGAGAGATTTCAAAATTTCAAGAAATAAAGTTCATAACCAATTCAAGAGTTCAATCCGTGCCTATTTTTTATTTTCATTCTTGTTCATTGTTAAAATCGCTTCATTATTGTTATGGATATCCAAACCTATAACAATGAAGCTCTTTCAACGATGAACAAGAAAGAAAATAAAAAATCGGCACGGATTGAACTCTTGAATTGGTTATGAACTTTTTTTCCCTGAAAGTTTGAACTCTCTACGCTTGAATTTATAGAAGTAGCGTTGAAATTTCGTGCAACGGGAAAAATACATTGGACATACACGGAGATAGTGTTGCCATCTTTTGTTGGAGACTTTTGCTTTGCATTAACCTTAAGACAAAGGAAGGAAACACGATATTATAGCAGCACAATTCAATAGCTTATGTCATACAGTATATTATCAATAACATGTATAACCTCCTTTAATTATTATTATTAACAACAACATAAAGAACTTCTCCCCTCGTATTCTGGAAGACTTGAGTTCAAATTACAGAACGCGTCGCGCCATGCTGACTGATGTTTTAGTCATATCAGGTGAAAATTACGATGGTACAACGTAAAATAAGGCCATAGCCGCCGCTTTTCTGTTCCTTTCCCCACGAGTAGAGTACACTCTAAGTTGACTGCTTGCCAATGTAAAGGCTAATATCGTAAACAGTAAGTAGTATTGTATTGAGTTAATTTGTATTTATGGCTTTTACGCATCTTTGGCTCAGGTCAAGATAGAGTAGGGGAGAGGATGTGGGAACGATGTCCAACCATTTTTGCAGGCAACCATCGCGGTATTAGCCTGCTGTGACAGGAACAATGCTGAAGAAACAAACCCAGGACCTTCCAAATTCGACGCTCTTCAAACTGACCTGCGGCCGCTGGACTTACTTAATCTTAGAGTGTATGTATTACTAAACAACATTTTGTGATATAGTTTTCATTATTTGCAGTGTTAATATTTTAGCAAAGAATCTGTTTTTAATATAGAGGGGTTGAAATTATTCATAAATATATGGTAACTGAGTGGATTTATTGAATTGTTATTAACGTCCTAAAAGAGCTGGTAAACTTCTTAGGACGAGACTTACATTATTGGTAAAGTTGACTCCAAACCACTTCGTTTGATGTTCCCTTCCTTTCGAGACTTGAACCTGTGACCACGCGCACAGGAAGTAAGGTAACTTTCCTACTTCTCGGCCAGCCTGTGTTAATTTGTATAGTTGTTCTCGCATAATAATATCGTAACAAGCTTCAGAATATTATGAACACACGTCATTGACAGGTATTCATGTTATTATTTGATTTAAAATGACTTCTGTTCCAAGGACGAGACATATATAGCGAGGACATTTGATTCACCTGTCCGCGCCTTCTAGTCGGTATATTGCTTTTCCATGACCTTGCATCTCACGGTTTATTCCTGAACAGATTTTGTAATCTCCCCCTTCCCACTGATTTTACATATTTTATAATTATAACTCAACGTGTGGCCTAGAGTTGCCGGAGAACTACGGGCTCCTTGGCAGGCAAGGGAACCGAATCAAGCGCGAGATCGAGCCGAAAAGCGCTGCGTTGCGTTGCTAAACGTGCTCTCTGTACTATTATCGTGGAATCGGAGCCACTTTAGGTTTGGATTCGAGGCAGAGTGCGAGTCCACAGACCTCTCGCTACGAAACTTTCTTTCTCTGGTAGCTCTGCTTTTACGCTTGCTGAATTATATAACTTCGCCACAATATCCGGGAATTCTTGTGTTCATTTGAAACTTAAAAAAAAAAAAGAACAATACAATACAGTAAATGTAAAATACAATAAATTAGCTAAATGTGTGGTACTTTTTGAGAACAGGTTCTGCCAGAATCAAAAAAAGAAATCAAATCCTAAAGAATAACAGACTTGAGTGTTAAAATGAGAGCAGAATGTATTGTAACTGTGTTGGTGTCCATTGTTTTTCGTTGGCTCTGGTAATTAAGAAACCGGGGAAGAGAAGAAGAAGACAGAGTATTATACTGTATCTTATTTGCATACAAACGAGGGCGTAGTAGAATTGAAACTTTAAAAGCGAACAAGAAATCCCAATTCCTATTTGTTTGCAATGCAATCAACTGTTCTTTCTTTTTCTATCTCGTTTTTCATTTTATCCTCTTCCCTCCTTTGTGTTCACTCCCCCTCCTCCTTATCGTTGGTTAGCCTCAAAATGTCGCACTAACGAGAGGCGAGTAGATAAGTGGAAATGTCTGCCTTTTTACTTGCGTTCTAGTTTGTTTTTTTCTTCTTTTTTGTGTGTGAAATGCAACCGAGATGAGGAGGTTGTTGGTTGGTGAGTCGGTAGATACTAGAGAAACTAATGCTGATGACCACGCTGTAATATGCATTTTCTCACTCCAGGGAGAACGGTCCTTGCGGGGAGACGAAGCAATGTAATTTCGATCGCAATATCGATGCTTTGTGTTGATAGTTCTCATCCAGTTCTGAGTTTCTGTTTATTTGAAATGACGATCGCTGTTAGTGTTCGCTCGATGTTCCCAGTATTTTATAGTAAGTTTAGTTTTCTCTTTTTCTTGTCCGTTGTTTTTCATTGTTCTTTTTCCTTAGTACAGTCAGCTCCTTCTATTGTGCAGTTCCGAGTTCTGTAGACCTGTGAGAGGGGTCTTGGCTAGCGCGCGGGGTGAAGTGGGAAGTGCACAAGCAATCAGCGAGAGCTCGCACTATTACTACCTACCTCGCATTGGCTTTTAAAAGTACCTTCCCATCCATAATCAAGATACAACTCCTCCCTCGCGGCTGCATAACTCAGAACTAGACTATAGCTTTCCTTATTTTGATCTTTTATCTTCTTCCAGAGTGACCAAAACGTCAGAAGCCGTCCAAATAACTAAAACAAATCAAGATATCCAAATTGATAAAAAAGAAAAGGATGAACGGCGCATTGGAGTGTGAAAGTAACTCCCCACATATTCTTGACCTACGACGCGAAGTGAGGTGAGGTGGTCAGTCCCACGTTCGACCTCCTTTACCTCTCAATGTGCCCAGAAGTACCAAGGATGGGTTCACCTCCGAGCGCCAGATATGGGAGCACTGAAGAAAAAGCCTCCAGCGTCCTGGTCAGGATTTGAACCCGGGTCGCCCGATTCCTAGTCAGACGTGCTACCATCTGAGCTACAACAACTCATATCCAAATTGGAACTTTTCCTAACTCTGATATACTAGAATGATGCAAAGTAGTCAATCATCGGAGATAACTTATCTGGTGATAGCTCTGGACTCTGTAAACTTGGTTTTCCTTAATAAAAAGGTAATTCGAGAGGTCTTGAGACACCTAATAGGTTTTGCATTTTTTTCTTCTATGCAACCACCTGGTCCCTCTAAGTGCCTAAAAGTTGATGAAGTTCTATAACCAGATGTGTTTTTTATGTCAATATGTGGCCATAATTAAGTTGCAAGCTAAATGGCTAATATTTTATGTCCTTGGTGTTTTATAAACGTCATACGGCTATCCGTGGGCAATGTTCCTCAGCAGAGAACACATAAATGTCGAATTCCAACTGTTCTCTATCAGTTATCAAGCAGTGTTGTTTAAATCATCCGTCGTATTGCTTAAAACCAACCCAAATAGCACGAGTTTTGTACGGGTTGCGTGAAAAGATAGGCTATGTTACTTAAAGTGGATAGTGCCCGGATGGGAGTGAAAATAACCTTCTCAGGACTTAAAATGTTCGGATCAGATAGAGTCTACGGTCTTCCTGGGGTTAAATGAGGTAAACGTCCAAAGTTTCGTGGAGGCTAGTTTAACACCGTGGATTTGTACGGCGGACCTACATATAGACAGAAAGGAGTCAGATTTTGAGCTTGATATACTGTGTAAGAAGATTAGCGTCGTTCGTTTTAACGCATCCTTTTTATTTATGCTCATTTCGAACTGCCTTTCCTTGTGAGAATTTCTAGGAATGGAAGTCGTAGCAAAATCGTCATGGTTTTTCTCTATGTATTCAAGAAGTTCCATACATACGTGCAGTGAATAAAATTAGTACAAGAAATCTATAAGAAGTAATTGTAAAAAACGTGCATACAAAATTCACCTTCAGGAAGACATGATTCCGGCACACCTTCTTGACTTTTTTACATTTTTTTCTCTAGTTCACAATGGTTCGTGGTGTCCTCTAATCTTGCAACATTAATTTAACTCATTTCCCGATGTCATACAATGATGAAATTTTGCACAGCGTCGTAAGTCGGGTGGCAATACAATATTCCATTGTTACTTTCATACATTTCTATGTATTTATAATATGTTTTAAAAGCATATTTTAATATATTTTTTAATATGGACTTCTTGATCCTAAAATAAATACTAGCCTGCAACGATGTTGAGTTTTGACTGGTTGCAGAACATTGTAGGATGTGAATCACAAAATACTAGCTTGAATTAAAGTACAGGAACACCGAAATAACTAAAAAAAAAAAAATCATTTTAAAGACATATTTTACGTAAACAATTCGTACTAAAAAGTAAAACATAATATTGTGTATGCATGACTAAAAAGGAAAGCATGAGGCACGCCAATTCAAGAATTTTGACTCCATGTTTTTCTTTTTAGTCATGCGTAAACAAAATTATATTTTACTTTTTAGTACGAATTGTTTACGGAAAGTATGCATTAAAAAAGTTTTTTTTTTCTTTTTTTCATATAAAACTAAGACAACTTCAGGAAAACGTTGAAGAGGTGAATTTCCGTGTAATTTAATTCAAAAGTTTATTTTATGATTTTAACCAGATTTAGCCATCTTATGGATGTAATACTTTTGGTTTTGAACCAAATTTATTCCAATTTGCATTCGTACGTGTTATGTTTGCTCCATGACAGTCTTTTAGTGTCACATAAAAATTCATCATTGATGCTTATGGGAGGGAGGTAAAGAAAGTTTTTTGATTCACGGAAATGCCATCAAAGCAACAAGAAACTCAACAGAATGCCCAGCTTTGACGCAAATGTTGAACCCATCTCCCCATTGCTAGAACTACCCACGCTGTCACTGATCAGTCTGGCTTATTCATCCCTGATTAACCTGCCAAACGTTACCTCTCGCAGCTAGCGATGCCGTTAGATATTTGTATTATCCAGAACTTTGCAGGCTGGGTTTATATATTAGAATAATTGCTTACCATGTGAAGATTCTTTGTAAAACACTTGGTGCTTGAAATAAAAATATATTTCTTCTTTGATCAATGGATATGTGTTCGATATTGCTTGTGCGGAGTCATTTAGCAAAAGAAAAAAAAGTTTCGCTCGATACTTTATTTGGACTGTAATCACACTTTTTCTCATAGTTTTATCAACTATTCTGCCATTTCAGTGAGCTTTCTAAGCTAATATTAAATACGGACTATTTTATTCAGGAAACATTTGAATATTTTTAAATGTAAGAGTAAAGTATCTCTCGTACGTGTTTGAGAAGTTAACATAAAATTATTACATTTTTGTGCATTCGGCTTGAAGCATAAAGAGGCTACACTTCAAAGAGTTATACAGAGCGTATTATTGTCATTTCTTTAATTTATCGAGAGTCTAAATGGTTTTGGAATATAAGTGATCAACTTAGTGTAAACTAACGGTTTGATAACCGTATGGTATTTCAAAAAGAATAATGTGAATACCATGAACAGCTATTTGTATTTTCCTTATTTTCAGGTCATATATTAAATTTCCGATCAGTTTGAATAGTCTTTTTTCCCCAGAGGAATTTACTTCTTTAAAAACTGCCATGAAGTGGCTCCACAGTCCGCGTTGGACTTATGTCCGCATGGTTCCGGGTTCAATTCCCGGCTGGAGTCCCACTTTTCGGCGTCCACCCGGCGTCGTGAGACAAATTGGGAAGTCACGTGAATAAAGACGTGATGGCCTCACTGGGTCTGGTAAGCCCCTGATACGCCTGTTCGTGGCTAGGTACGCGCAATGCTGACCACACAGCCGTTACTCAGGTGGACGTAGTTCCATCAAACACGGACAGATGGCGTTGGGGCAGGCTTAGAGCCTATAGGCCTGTTACGGGCTATCAGTGTTTTTTTCTTTCTGCCATGAAGTGTTTAGCTGTTTTGATTCTGCGATTTGACCTTCGATTTCTGGCTGTATAAATTAGCAGTGGCAGATGATGATTTTTAGAAACCTGAAACTGGTAAAAAAAAATGTAAAGGTTTATTTTGCATGAGCCATTTTAGTAACTATTGATTTCGACGTGTCTTAATTATACGAGTGCAATATTTTAAAATCCAGAAACATCCGACTCAGGAGGGATTTGAATCACAGCGTTGAGGACAGACCCCCAGCGCTCTGGTCCAAAAAGCTATCTAGATCGATACCTGAAACTTCCTATTATACTAAACCGATAATTTATTTTTTTCTTTTCAAAACTCTGTTGAAAAAGACTCGAAGAAAACTCGGGTTTTCTTTCTAAGAGCATTATCTAAAAATGGAAACATTTGAGTAGAAATTCGATCACGAAGTCAGTACGAAAATCAGTATCATAGCCTTAAGCTAAAGGACTTTGATCATCAAAACGAACCAGAAATTAATGTTTCCGATGAAGAGAGAGATTTTAAAATTATATTGCCAAAAGGAATTCGCAAACTTTTGGATAAAGTATTGTGTACTCAGCAACATTTAGATATCAACTTTAGCAACCTTAACGGAGATATATGATGTATTTTTTAACACTGAACTTACTTTCAGATTTATTGCATGCTCTATTGCTCTGTATAAAAGGCTTTGCCAGTTATACACCTGTACCTTGAAGATATTTATTGAACTGGTTTAATTTCTTCATTTTTCCTCTTTTTTATAATAACGTAAATAATACTTTTAACGTAAGAACAAAAACACTTTTTATGCGTGATGTGTTACTTTTTTGAGAATTGAGGCGATGGTGAAAGATTTTTTTTTTTTTTACTTTTTTTCGTGGTAAACAACACACATATAAACAGTATATACGAGAGGGAGCAACAACAGTATCCCAGGAAGTAGTCTGTTGTAATTTTTGTAGGAATATTGATTTGTTGGAAACTTTACAATTCTGAAGTAGAGCAATCCAAATTTCAATTTTAAATACTGTATTTGTGGTATATGACCACAACTCCTCCCTTTATAATTTTTTTTTCTCGTGGTCAGTGTGTCGACCTCAATAGTCGCGTGGACTACATGATTTAGATAGGGTAGTATATTCCGTAAAAGATCAATAGGAAAAGTTTTAAATTGCTAGTAAAATAAGATATAAAAATTATCATCCAGGTAGTGTTCAGTAATATGTATTGACTTATTTCAACCACTCTACGTTAGAGGAGAAATGTATTTGCTTCTTGTTGACTTAAACTATATTTATTTGTGACTTTTGGGCTTCTAAGACTGAGGCCGGTATAGGGAGTTAGAAGATGTGGGAAGGAGTCGGCCAGACCCTAAGTTGAAGGTACCATTCGGGCATTTGCCTGGTGTGACTGAGGAAAACTCTCAGGGTACTGGGATCTTCCGATGAGCGCTCTACGTTTATCTTCGGATTTTTTAATATAATTTCCGGCCATCAAGACACATAGACAGACGAAAGACTTTGCTCCTCGCTGACATGCCACTCCCTATAAAAACAAAAATATATACTTCAATTTTAAGACCCACAATTACATACGGACACCCGAGCTATACCACAGTAATACCAACATAGATTTAATAATTAAATTCGAAAGATACTGGCTGATGGTATCCAGAAGAATGTGGAAATCGTATAAGGAATTACTATACAATAATATTGATATCACTCCTATGGTCGACTATCTAAGAAAAATCAGAACTAATTACATTACCAACAATAAAGACAGAAAATTCGCCATCTTGAATCTGCCTAGTCAGATGAACTACGAAATTGTACGCCATTAAATTACATATCAAGAATTACTACAAAGTATTCTATAAAGAAACACAGCGGCAAACAATAATTCCATCTCAAAAAGAAAAACTTATCCACGGATGCTGCGAAGACACAATATTATTCAGTATCTCTCAATGAAGGAGTGGCCACTGAGATAAAACTGTTCACCAACAAGTCAAAATCCATTATAATCCTTACTTCCTCACCTACCACTCACCAACTTACAAAAACAAACAAGTGACGTCCAGACCTGTCCTCAATATATTCAATTTAGGCACAATTGACATAATATTCAACAACAAAAAATTTTCCTGGGTGGGTTTTCTGGTTGTTTGGGTAGTGCTGGCTGGCTGGTCCCTGTGCGGAATCCGATTTGTCTTCCAAACTATAATTGAACTCTCATTACATAGTAATCAATTTCAAAGGACGAAAATGGCCTAAGATGGCCAGAAGTCCCACCTGACGGCCCTGCGGGCTCAGGTATTTACAATACAATCTAGCGGGTTGTGCGCTGTAGTTCATGAGGTTCATGGAGAGATCAGATAGTAAAGTTTCTAATTAATATCCAATTGTAATATTCCATATACTTAGCTGCTACTTGGCTGCAAGATAGCAACAGTTACTGTTCCATATGGATCCTGAATAATTTCAAGTGACTACTGCATTATGTGAGTGGGCAGAAGCCGGGGTTCGAGCAGTGATTCAGTTTTGTGGGCAAAGGGATATGCTTTTTTGTGCCCAAATGTGGTGTGCCATATGAAAGGTTAAATTCTTCTGCCAACTCCGTGAAGTCAACTCGGTGATTAGCATACGCAGTCTCCCTGAAGTGCAGGAACGAGATCATCTGACTTGAAGGGAGGGCCATTTCCTCTCTCGTACTCACCGAGTAGAGCCGCGGTGACTCCATGGTAGAGCGCTTCGTTCTTGGGGTCGTCGGTTCGATCACTGCTCGTGCCATGTGGGCTTCGTGGTGGACACCGTAGGTTTTCTCGGGGTTCGTCCGTTTCTTTCCACTTTCTGCATTCCAATATCCATCCCATCATCGTCATCCATCCGGCCTGAGCCAAAATGGCCTAAAAGTCTTAAAAAGTAAATTCAAATTCTCACGGAGTAGCTCCATGGTCATCAATCATCACTTTTAAACCATAAACAGGGTTCAATTCATGATGGATTTGATGTGAAACTCTTTCTCTTTTGCTCACGAAAAACAAATTAATTCATCGAACTTCGTCCTGTATCTGCTCACAAGTGCTGTAGTCATTTTGAGTATGTATCATTCAGGATTCACATGGAACTGCAACTGGAAAGTACTTACATTTAACAACCAAAGTCTGAACTTTATCTAAATTCCAAGAAGCAGCTTAATGTCTTAAATATTATGTTAAATT
This sequence comes from Lepisma saccharinum, assembly GCA_022664845.1. Lineage (NCBI taxonomy): Eukaryota > Metazoa > Arthropoda > Insecta > Zygentoma > Lepismatidae > Lepisma > Lepisma saccharinum. The sequence continues at coordinate 121,273 of JAGDQP010000419.1, read as the reverse complement.
AGGGAGCCTTACATGTTGGCGTCCCCTCGTAGATTATAAAGTTACAGATGTAATATAATGATGGAGATTTGCATTAATTTCCCTTCCGCCACCTTGTTTCTGAAACTTTGGAAGTAGATTCAGTGCACTGGAAAATAAATCAGATATGGCTTCAAGCTTGAGATACCAGACTTCCGAAAAAGAATTTAATTTTGTTTGCCATTGGAGCGTGCAGAGAACTCATACGCTTGAAATAGAAATCGTATGTAAAAATTCCGTAAGTGGAGAATATTGTCTGAGAAAGAGAGAGAGAAAAAGAAACGTTATTTGCTTGAACTTCTTTGGACTCCGAATTCCCCTGACTTTTGCAGATGTTTGTGCTGCTTCGTGGGAACGGAATTTCCTGAAACGGAAGGCTTGTAAAGTTTTATTTGTTCTTTCTTTTCCTCCTCTGTATAAAAGATAAGGACTTATCAGCCAGGAGACAACAACGAAGAATGCAAACAAACAACGGTCTTTCTCCCCTCCTCTTCCAGGTACAGAGTTTATGGTATTAATAAAACAGTCACTAGGATCCTCGCTCTAAGAAGCATTTTCCAAAACATTTATTAAGGAAATGGATTTGTGCCATTGCAGTAGGAAATTTTGTTAAATCGTTGTAAACCATGCATTTTTGTTTGCCTGCTTTGTGCATGCTCTCTCTTTCTCTCTCTCTCTCTCTCTCTCTCTCTCTCTCTCTCTCTCTCTCTCTCT
>JAGDQP010000419.1:109178-120531 GCA_022664845.1 Lepisma saccharinum | reverse complement strand
TCTCTCTCTCTCTCTCTCTCTCTCTCTCTCTCTCTCTCTCTCTCTTTGTGTGTGGGGGGGAGTATAAGAGAGGAGTCAGTAACTCGCAAGAGTTGGATATCCAAGCCTACCGCGGTAGTAATGTGGTTTGAAACGCCAGGTCAGCATCTCCAAGGTTCAAGCTTCGAACCCCGGTTAGTATGAGTGTGTGGATTTAACAAACTTAACAGCTAATGGAAAAGTGACGGTCCGAAGTCATTAGTTACTAAACTGGACCCAGAAAAATAAAATACCAAGGTTGGATATTCAGTGAAACCTTCTTACGTAATAAGCATAGTTCTTTTCTAGTAATAACCACAACTCGTAAGAAGTGTTATTGGGAAAATACACGTTCGTTCTTTTTAAAATTTATATTATTGTAGAGAAAACCCGTCAGAGGTGTGAGGGATGACGTCTCTCTGCGAGAAGCAAAGAAGTCATGTATCAGGGCCTTTGTCGAGGCCTGGTGAAACTGAGAGAAATCTTGGAAACCTCAGTCATTATGGCCAGCAGCAGGACTTGTATCTTCTTGCCTCTCAAGTAGCGTTCGAAAGGAGTGGCCGTAAACTTTAGAGCACGGGGACCGTCCCCCATTTGGGTAAATTATGGGATCATTGGAACGTTTAAATTGCGCGTAAATTGGTAGTAAAATTCCCTGGTTATTCATATAGCTGTAAGTAAAGCCACATTTAAGCTTCCGCATTATTTGATCAAAATTAAGTGATCAGGAAATATTGTATTTACAGTACTTGTTCTTGTGTCGCTAAAGAGCGTCATCTCCCAAAAGAGTCAAGTTTCACCTTCAGGCAGCACAAAGTGGTTCATCATATCACAACACGAACTGTACTTAGTTAACAAATTTTATGTATTTTTTTTTTTAACTGTTCTGTATTTCTGTTTTGATTTCGCTTAATAATATCCATAATTGAAACGTGGTGTTTGTGGTGAGGAAAAAGCCAGGATCAAAGAATTCATTTGTAGTGAAAGGGACTATATGTGTAATGACATAGTACTTTCGTTTTATTCTAATTTTTTGCCAAACACACTAAAACAAAAGGGTAGGGTGTGGCTATTTACGTATACATCTCTGTATCCATTCAACAATGGGTGAGTAGAACTCAGTTGTATTGTCTTTTTCGGAATAACATTGTGAATACTTTTTAGGTCGTTGTCCTATGCAGGATCATCATCCCTGCTCGTGGCTATAGAATGGTGGAGGAGTTTTTTTTTCTTCTTCGTTTTCCACCACATGCAATGTTTCGCCTTCGGTATTTCTGGTTTTATGTAAACCTGTGTAGTTTTTATTATTGATGTTACATCCCGACAGCTGTCATCTTCAACAGCTGGGAAGAACGCAGGACACGCGACTACAACTTCGCACAACGAAAAACAATCGGCCGAACTGCAGTCGAAACGTAGGAACTAGGGATTAGCTATATTTCTTTTCAGAAGTTGTGTTATCAATCATACAACCTTAACATTAAACTAAACTAGGTGGCGCGACAATCTCTAAAGGGTACTGGCCTGTCAGACGGCTGTATTATAAGTACGTTCAAGTAGAAGGTTATGTGGTCAGCGTAATGCTTCTTCATAGCCGTGTGTGTGTTTTTCATGACCACAGTCCGCTACTTCTTTATTCAAGTAGTTCCCCAGTTGTCCTCACGATGCTAGGTCAACACCGAAATTTTGTGCCCCCACCGGGAATCGAATCTGGGACCACTCGCACTGAAGTCGAGCGCGTTACCGACTAGGCTACGCAGGAGGCTGAACCTTTACATTATTTCAGCAATTTTGGAATTCTATGCACTGGAAGGTTCTCAGATGAGTGAACATTTGATCATTCTTTGTGTAGATAATTTTTGCACACTTTCTTCATACTATAGAATTATTAGTAAGCTGTCTCAGTAGCTTAAGGACAAGTAAAATAAAGTTAATACGAGCGATTATTACTATGTCTTGCAACTAGATTATATTCGTCACTTTGTTCTCTGTATGTTGAAATTTGATATTAAAATGGTCTTGATATTTTCAGTCAGAAAGACAATAAAAATCCACACACTTCTTTGCAGGAATTCCCGCCACTCGCGACTTTCCGAAGTTGCAGGAATTTCTGACTCTCGAGTCTTCTTGGTGCACGACGCAGCAAGGAGTCAGAATTATTGAATTTAATTACAGTCCAGCATCTGAGATAAAACTAATTCGTGCAAGCCATTTTAATACCTTTTAACTTCCGATCCGTCCTGATTCAATGAGTGCAATGCTTTTAAAATCCACAAACGTTAATATCCCAACCGATACTGGAATCCGAAACCTTTTAGACAAAAACCTGACGCGTCAAATCTCTCTCTCTTTGTACAAAAATAAAACCACAATTTTCAGTGAATATGGAACTTAGGGAGAGAATGCTTTTAGAAAAGTTGTACGAAGTTTCACAGATCGGACAAGAGTTTGTGCAACAGCTATAGTTAAAATTTTTGCACGATTTAAACGAATAAAGTAAATAAAATAAAATTCCACGGTAAATATGAAATATTCATGAATAATTATGTTTGGAAATTTATTGTCCGTGTATTAGTGAATACTTCAAAAGTTTCAATGTAAATCTTTTGAAGTACCACAAAGGAAAGCTTAGAAACAGAACAAATAAAATAATAGCACAGCATCATACATATTATGCAACGCCAGAGGTCCATCATAAAACTATGTTTGTCAAGAAAGAAAATGAGAATATTAATAGGTAAATGTTATTTTTTTTGCTTGGAAACATAGCGTAATAAAATCTAGAGAGAATACTAACCAAATGAGTTTATATTGCAACAACAAGCGCTTTTGTAAGTCCTTCATGGAATTATTAAGGTAGAAATGTTAAACCACGTAATAACAAACAAATTAGTAAATAAGCCGGTGGTGATTATTGCTCCATCCAATATTTATCCACCAGTCATTCTTTGCAACTGAATATTCTTTTATTTTAACTGTTATCCTGGGAAATGAACGAAATCAAGGATCCAATATGAATTTTGTTTCCGTCCTTAGAAACTCACTACCTTGTTAGGGCGTTAAGGTTAATGTAAAGCAACGATCTCCAACAAAAGATGGCAGCACTATCTCCGTATATGTTTCATGTATTTTCATCGTTACACGAAATTTCAATGCTGCTCCTACAAATTCAAGCCCAGAGAGTTCAAATTTTCAGGGAAGAAAGTTCATAACCAAAGGCGTGAATTTGTAGGAGCAGCATTGAAATTTCGTGCAACAATAAAAATACATTAGACATATACGGAGGTAGTGCTGCCACCTTCTGTTGAAAATCGTTGCTTTAGATTAACCTGAAGACGTTAAAACCAGATCAAACAACAGAACACATGTTTCTTCAAATATCTGAGCCCAGTGTATCGTGCTCTCTTAACTATTTATTGTAAACAGCTTGAAGCAAACCCAATATGAGCAATTTTAAAATAAACAAGTAGACGAAAATATGAAATATTTTATTCCTTTTAAATGGCAATAAACTTCATGTTCAAATCTGTTTGTTTTGTCCCGAGGTCATACAACAATTAGACTTTGTCTGCCAAAGATGAGTTCCATTGTATGGAAGGTTAGAATTCCTTAGAGGTAAATTGTTAATGTTACGTTGAGGACATTACTCGTGTTAGTACATAGGTTTAGATTACTTTCGAAGTGCTGTTTATGGATTTTACTATTCATGATGGAGTTCATGTAGTTGCCACGGACTTATTAATCAAATGTTGAATGCAGTTTTTAGTTCTTTCTGCATGTTCAAGACATCTAACACTGTCTGCCTATTCAAACAGCTATGTTCACAACAAAGTTATTTTGTTGTTTGTTTCTTTAAGCGTGGCATGTAACCGAAATCCGCAAAATGGGTGCCCTGATTTTCATCGTGAAAGTAGCCGAATTAATAGGTTTCCCTCCAACGTGCTAAAAGTGAAACAGGTGCATATGGTCTGAGTACGTGGAAATATTAGTTTAAATTATCAGCACCATTTAAAATTTTAAATGACAATTCAGTACACAGATTTAGGGTGAAAATGCTACTTTATAAGCTTATATTATTCAGCAACAGGTTTGTTTCCGGTTTAAATAGCGTGTGGTAACGTAATGTACCGACAAACGTACGTAAACAGTAAGGAAGAGAGTGTGTCACTGGGGTGGAAATTCCTCCGCGTTTCGGAGCTAGAGGCTACCGAAAGCGTGGGAAGAGTTCATGTGGAATGCTTCTGTCAAAAAGTTTAAAGGTAGGTGAAATAAGCCTGAATAAGGGTCAGTTCTACAATCGACCGCTAAACTTCTAGTCAGCGCTAAGTTAAGGCCAACTCTCATTTTGCGTGTTCTCATTGGCCAATACATGCCAAGAAGATATTACTGCTGACTAGAAGTTTAGCTGTCGATTGTAGAACTGACCCTAGGACGACTTTCCGTACAAGTAAAGATGACATACAGTACATAATCACGGCCACCCGACCGGGTAATGACACACTCTCTCATTGATAACAAATAAACAAAATCTTCGGTAAATGTCTCACTCGTATTCCAGTTTGTTATGCAACCATGCATTAAAAAAAAAATCGGTATGTAAAATTTGAGTTATCGACTAGGAGCAAACGAATTATCATTACCTGCTGGATAATCCTGACACACCAGGCAAATGCAGGGATAGTACTTACAAAGTAGGCACTGGTCCACTTCCTTCTAATGTTCTCTCGCGCCACCCTATTCTGACGTAAGCTGTGCCGGTCACAAACAAAATTCAAATTCAAAGGCACGAAAATTTGATGTTATGAATGGTCTGCATGCAGAAGTGGGGAAGAGGTGAACGACGTCGAAAATAGTGCCTATGTCCGTGTTGACATTGACATTTTGTCAGTTATGTGTAGTGTTGCCCACGAGACGAGATTAAGTCTGTCTTGTCTCGAAAATGTCTTTTCAAGAGAATGTGTATATTGTACGATTACGAGAGAGTTCCGTCTCCTCTCCTTTTCCATACACATTTCTCTGCCTCATCTCGTCTCGTGGGTAACACTAGTTATGTGGTATTGATTCCTAAACAACTATATTTATGTAAAATGCGAAAATAGAGACCCTTCTATCACGTCATTTCGCATAATGAATACTCAACCAGTTTTAGAAATTGTGGAGTTCTGTGGGAGAACGGCTTTACTCCGAAAACACAGTTCAAAAAAAAAAAAAAAAAAAATTAATCCCAGAAAAACGATTGTCGGGATTTCCAGATCCTCAGGCACCTCCAGTTGTCAGTATTGCCACGGTATGATAAAGTATCACAATAGCTTCTGTACTGTTTAATGGATCTGCACCAAAGTTTGCAAGATTATTTTTGTTTATAATACAAACACGACGGCAGGGAACTGTATCCCCTCCTGTACTCCAGTTGTCAGTGTTGCAGCTTTATGATAAAATATTTATAAATATCACAATGGTTTTTATATTGTTTGTGTTCACTAAAGTTTGCAAGATTATTCTTCTACATAATACAAACACGACGGTGGGGAACAATACCCCTCCATCTCCAGTTGTCAGTGTTGCCAAACTTAATTGCATATTGAATTTTTCAGTTTCTGCAAGAACTTCTGTACCGTTCCACATATCCTTACAAAACTGGCGTGAATACTCTTCGATACCCTAGGAAAGTAACTAGGTGACAGTCCCCACACACTAAAACATCCAAGATATTAGTGTTTCCAACCAATAAAGGCTTCCACACTGTTCAGACTATCTACACACCTGTGGATTACTAGTAATTCGACGGAAGAATAGTTTGTTTCTTCCATCCTCTTGCAGTCTACTGTTATTTTTGTCAGGGTGTTTGTATGTTTATTTTTTTGAACGCTATACAATTCCATAGCCTTTGACGGATTCGAACGAAATTTGGTACATACGAGTATATTCCTTAGGGCGCATTAAAAGATTGATCTCCCCGGAAAGAGGGAACGGGAGTGTCGATTCAATCAGTTAAATGGTCATGATTGTCAGATATATCCATTCCTACAGGCTCAGCAACCCACACTACAACACAGTTTGCCGGGTTGACTACCTTCAAGTGGGCAAATGAAAATCCTTCCTTTCAATTCATTAGCAACAGCTACCCTAGTTTTTCAGTTCGACACTCCGCAGAACCGTAAGGGGGCAAGCTACTTTATATGTTGGAGGTCTAATACAGCTAATAAATACGCCACGAAACGAAAAAAAACGACTTAACCCGAGTTAAGCCGTTCTTCCACAGAACTCCTTAATAGTAAAATCCAGAAGATATAATATTTCCAGAAAATTGTCCTTCGCATTTCACGATCATGCACTTCCGTTGGAATTTTGTGCCCTTCCACGCGGGAGTTGCAAGACTTACGAGTTGTGATCCATGAAGCATCAAGCTGTGTGATCTATATCAAAATGATTGATGTGATGTAACCCATTGCAATTCTGTGCTGTATTGCGTAACGGAGACGACGAAATTCCATGATAAGCTATGCAATTATGCACTGAACCATCGTTCATCTGACAGGATTAACACGTTGACGGAAGTGATCCAGAAGGTATTTTCAGGTATCAAGCTTCGTGGCAGTCTCAAAAAGAAAAAGAAAAAGAAAAAAATGGTAACACGTGGAAGACAGTCTGAAACCTGCACAAGTAAGAAAATTCAGTAGGTTTCTCAAGAATAATTAAACAGTATGTCCTAGTAGTAACTGATTCTAAAAGGAAACTCACCATTACGTGAATATTAAATATTGGCACTAGTATAAAAGTAACACTAAATTGAGTTGTTGTTTTTTTTTGGGGGGGGATATAAATATTATGGAAAACAAGATGAACACGATATGTAGTTGAGTATCTCGATGTTAATGAGAAAGATGCCCCATCCTGTGTCCTCGCTACGATTTCCCCTTCTTGCTTTCAGAAGTTTACATTTATATAAGGATACCCAATATTTGAGGCGTAAGGTCTTGCTTTATTTTGCCCGAAATAAAAATGTCATTTTTGTCAGAGCAATTGTTAACATTCGCTTTGTTCTGGGATCAAGATAGCCTAGGGAACAAATTATTCCCTTTTTCTTTTCTATATTCCTGGTCATTGTAAAACAAAAACCAATCGCACCCCTCCTGAAAAATAAAACAGGCTAGAATATTAATATTTGAAATGTTAATATTTCAGATAAAATGAGTACTAGGGTTGTTCTACCTTGACCGAGAGTTTTATTTGTAAGTCGGAAATGGAAAGAACTATGTCACGTTTTCAAAGTATCCTTCGTGAGCGTTCACTCACCACTGCCATCGTTGTGGCAAGACGCCCTTGAAATTAAGATTTTTTTGGTAAAATTAGGCAAAATTATATAGATTTTACGTATGTTTCACACCCAGATAGACATCGGACCCCCCCCCCCCCACGAGGGCGTTGGATTCCCCCGAAACTAAATTCTATATACGTCCCTGTTCCCTGATTCCCTTAGTATAGAACGAAGTGGCCAGCTGTTGTAACCACTTCAAGACGTATTTTCGTAGTGCTTTATCTTCGATCCTAGATGCTCCTTAAGCGGTCCAATCAAGTGATAATCACTGGGTGCTACGTCTGGACAACACGGGGCGTGGGGCTACACCTTTCAGTGCAATTTGACAAGTGTTGTCAGTCAAATTAGCAGAATGTGAACGGGGATTGTCATGAAGCAAAATGACATGTCTGGACAGCATTCTAGGTGTTTTCTTGGGAATGGTATTGGGTACGGCACCCTGCAGCACTGTAGAATAATGGTTGGCACTTACTGTGGTCTCTTTCGGAAAAGAAGAAAGAAAAAATCCACTGGTGTGACTGCAGTCGGCTGAACATGTGCGTTCTGTTGATATGCCATTGTTTCTCGTTCTTTTCCCGAACTGTTAACACCATTCGTACACTCGTGCTCCCCATATTGCGCTTTGAATCTTCGCAAGATTTCAGCTAGCGTCACCTTTTCCTTCACCAGAAATTTGATTATACACAGTTATTCCACAGCAGCAGATACGCCACTTTCCGCTATGTTCGTTTACACTGCTGCGCATGTGCCATCTACATCATGGCGGCCGCGCGATGCTCGGAAAGGACCGTACACAGGCAGTTTCATCGTGCTCCAGTTACTTTTTACAGTAGGCGCTCTTTAATCCGGCACGTTCGGGACTACGGCCGGTGGATGAATTGTCGATTTTGCCTGATTATCGAACGTCAATATGGTTTTAACAGGAATAGCAAAGAAAAATGAATACAGTACAGTACAATGATATTTCAAACAAGTTGCACATGTAATAAGCTGCTCTTTGGTAAGAAAAATACACATGGCAGTGGCGCGACGTGCGGTCAAGGTCAACAAACTCCCGATTGCACCCAAAAAAATCCAAATGTGCCGAATTAAAGAGCAGCTTCTGTACTTTTTTTTACGCCAAAAAGTCTCGTTCAAGGTTGAACAACCCTTGTATGGTTTTTAGGGTCTGCAAGGTGAGTCGCTGTCGAACTTTTTCAATATATAGCGAGAAAAGTGCGTTCATTCGTATCTTAGTTGGTTAAAGCAAACGACCTGAGTTCTATCCTGACTCAAGCCATCTTCTTTACTTCTTTCTTAAGACTACCAGAACAGCTTATTAATACTCTTTAACTTGAAAGTTTACATTTTTCCGCATTTGAAATTCACATAATTTATCACTGTTTGAATCTTCTAAAGTGTGCAGAAGATGTACACTCAGTGCCAAAAATGTGTACCCAATCGTAAAATTTTTCTCCAAATAAGTTTGGAATGGATTTAACGATTTAACTTTTCTTTTTTTTTTTTTTTTAACTTAGAGAAAATAACATTCTCTTTACGTTGCAGGAAACTGCACTCAGATCGGTCAATACATTTTCAAATTTATTCCAAGAAATTTTACGACTGGGTACAAACTTCTACCACTGACTGTACAACAGATCTGTCTTTTTATTTATTTTTTAGAACCACAGGTGTCATCTTTAACCCGGTATTAAATTTTATGTGGATATATTTAACCTTGATTTGCATAGACAGACTAAAAGTAAAATATATATATATAACAACACAAGTTTATGTATTTTTCCTACTGCAGTTATATTTTCGTTCTGACTAAGAGTCAGTGGCCCAGAATGTAAACATCCTATTTTTTTTCTGTTGTTTACATTTAATTGAAGTAAAGTATGCATATGTGCATTGGGAGTATGCATGTGAAACTGTTGTGTATAACCTCCTAACGTTAGCTACTTATGTGATTGTCGGAATCGTAAACCGGAACGAGTTAGCAACCACACCTACTACTGCTGGAAGTAGAACACATCCTGTGGGAATTTTTGTTGGTGAGTGATAACGGACTCTTTAAAAGGCTGTTTTATTAGACGCATTAACATACAGAGACAGCATGAACAACATTATAATTTGATATTACGAAAAATTCTTTGTGATCCTCTTGTAATTATGAAATTGTATATTCGTGGCATTTATTTCTACGTATTAACTTCAGAACATGTTTTTAATAATTTTTGCTTTGGCCGTTAACTGAAATGTTATTAACGTCCTGACTGAGCTGGTAAGATTTTTTTAACAATGGAATTTACGGTTTTTGTTAATTGGCTTCGAGTCACCCTGTTCAGTGGACGCCCGCGGAAGTTGAACCCGTGACTCAGAGAAGGCGAGCGTGCTAATATCTTGGCCAGCCGAGAGGTGGTACATTGTCCGTGAACAAGAGGGGAAGGGAATAAAAACTGGGATCGTCCTTGCTTCGTTTATCCACTATCTTTTCAATTTTTAAAGGGGTTAAGAAGGGGTAAGACAACGAATTTGGCTTTAACTTAAACTACTGACCAAGGAAACCACGAAACCTCGGATACGGGTGTCCAACAATGACATTTTATCTGGAGATATCCGATTATGTCGCTTGTCGTACTTTTTACGTTCCTTTTTTTTTTAAATTTGTAAACTGTTATCAGTTTTGTTAAGATCAAGTTTTGCATTGCCGCATGCGAGCGGATATGTCGATTTTTATAGGATTCAGTTATGACTTCCGATTATCCTTTTACTGAGGCTTATACGGTACAATCCGTGAAGACTTTGGATTGTTTAGTATTATCACAAACATTAAATTCCATGTTCCAAGTAAATTCGGACACTCATCAGAGAAGTTCCAATCACAGAAGAAATTAATTTTGCGTGTAATTAGGTCCCTTTTAAATAGTATTAGGAGAAATGGTAAGCAGGCATCTTACAGTAAAGGTCCAACAGATTACGGAAATAGTACCGGGAAAGCACTATACCAAATTCTTACAAGTATGGGCAATACAGAGATCTTATTGAAGGACCGATGAAAACGTTAATAATTACAAGGTTCTTAACCATCAAAGTAAACAAAACCAAAGAACATTCTTGTTTGTTCACTTTGGAAAACATGTTTAAGACGTCTACTGTTTTATAACGCTGTGCTACAAGAAGCTTGTTCCCGAAGCAAAGTAATATTTTTCATTAAATTCATGAGATTTTTTAAAAAAAATAATATATATATATATGAGCTCCTGCGTAGCCTAGTCGGTAGCGCGCTCGACTTCAGTGCGAGCGGTCCTGGGTTCGATTCCCGGTGGGGGCTCAAAAATTTCGGTGTTGACCAACATCGTGAGGACAATTGGGGAGCTGCTGTGAATAAAATACAGTGGCGATCACAGTGAGAGCTTCGCCTCTCCTCTCCCAACCCGTCTGGTCAGCGTGGGAGCAGTAGACCAACTCCTCCCTTCGGGGAGAGGCCTCATCCACTAGTGGATTGAATATGGCTTTGATTTATTATATATATATATATGGCTTTGATTTATTATATATATATATATATATATATATATAATTAAAGAATTTTCAATTAAGCATGATAAAGAATGTTCTTGAATGCAATGTAAAATAATAGTGTTAATAATTATGATTTAATTCTCTAGTAATATTAATATTGATTTAGTATTCTCAGCGGAGAAGTGAATAGCAGGTATTTTTACCTGTGCGACCTGAATCAGTTTTCCTCAAAGTATTTTACCCATCTCGCTTTAAAAGTTTCGCATACTTGTATTTGCTTGGTTAATGAACTGGTGATGTCAGAAAAATGAGATCGATATCTTTCTCTTAAAATAAGATGAAAATTCTGTAATAAACTTTGTTCCAGAAATATATATATATTTTTTTAAATCGATATGTGTTCGAAATTGTACTCGAACGCAACAAGGCACTACGGTATAGCCTATCTTTTCATTCTAAAGAGGGCTCCGTACCTACGCTGCGGCCTGTGTGTGTGTGTTTTCATATTTT
>JAGDQP010000419.1:75545-104178 GCA_022664845.1 Lepisma saccharinum | reverse complement strand
ATGGGAAGTTAAGTCTGTCAGGACCTAGTTTGTAGGTGCCATCCCGGTATTAACCTGGTGGGACTGAGAAAAGGTCTAGAAAAACTTCAGTCAAGATAGCCGGCTGCTGCGATTGATCCCAGGATCTTCCGTATTTAAAGCTACTGACGTAAACTCTCGTTCACTAGCCTTGTATTCAAGGTAATGTCTGGTATTCATTCGTCTTTGAGACGCACGGGAACCAAGAAAACTCTCCGTGACAATGGCTGCTGTCAAGATTTGAGTCTGGGACCTTCCGACTCCAACTGAACTGAACCACTCTTAGTCTCAGTTTATCAGGCATACGTAAATTTACATCACAGGAATCATAAGAAGGAGTAAATTGGCAAAATGTTGCCACTAGAAGTTCTTTTAAAGAAAGACATTATTACCGGTGTTTGTCACACCTGCTCGCGTAAACAATTAAAACGAAATTAACATTTTGCGTGCCAGTACACATCAAGGTTAATGTCATTCTTGTTCTAGATAGACTTCGAACTCATGGTCTTCAGCATTAAATAAATTAGATTATTGCTTGGTCATAATCTATGTAGTTGGGCTTTGCCAACATAAAGTGCTATTCTGATTTATGTTGTAAATAGCAGATAAAAAACAAAACTTTAATTCAGTTGATAGGTTTTTGTTTTCGTAGGAATAATTAATTAATGTTTCTGGACACTCACTAAAGGGTACACGGGAAACAACAGAGTAAACAATTCTGCCTCTTTTCTCAAAGAACAGTAATGCCGAGCGGCCATAGCTCAGTTTGTAGGAAGTTGTGGGTCAGGTAGAGAATGCTTGCTATGAAGGACCTGCTGGTGTCGAAGAAATACGCTAATGATGATCTTGATAATTTACTAGAGCAGGACTTTGGTTACTTTCCAGATCTTGAGTCAAATTACTTCAAGTCTGTGACATTCGTTCATATTTAACGACAATCATCAAGCTAAGAAATTACCTCAAGAAATCCAGAAGGATCTTGAGCGTGAAAGAGCCAAAAACAATAACAAAGAAAGGTAAATATTGTGCGTTCTTCAGTGAAAAATTATTTCATGGTCTTCTGGCTGTGGGTTGTAATGTCTTTTCCATAGTTTGTTTGTCCTTCATGTGTGCTACAAGAATGTTACATTCTTAGGTTGTTTTATATGAAATGAGATAAAAAAATGCTATATCTCGTGTGATACATGATTGCATCATCATTAATCTTAAGGCCAAGAGGAACATCATTACGTGGAAAAATCCTCTGCGTCTCATATGTTTAGTTTACATCATTATTCACGGCATACTGAGAAACCATTGTAACGCCAGTGACCATGTAGAAGGTCGCAGAAGGGAACATAGGTGTTTTTCCTCATTAAAATCTCTTGGAAGTTGGTGACATATATGTCAGAGGTCTGCTTAAGTGGCTCGTTATTACTGGTAGCGTTACAGTGACACACTACCGTAGAATGTCGTATACTAGAATTATTATTTTTTGTTGTTGTTGTTTCCGAGGGGCCGTAGCTCAGTTAGTAGCGCATTGGCTTAGTAATTGGAAGACCCTGGCAAGGATCTCAGCGACCGGCCATCCTGATTGAGATTTCCTAGGGTTTTTGGCTGAGGCAAATGCCGAGATGGTGCCTTCAAACTAAACTCTGGCTTACTTTTAATATCATCTCTCCTACCCCATCCCAGCTTTGGCCAATGTTGTCTAAAGGCCACAAAGAAACTGAGTTCAAATTAAGAAAGAATTGAAAGAAAAACATTAAAATAGGATGTAGAGTACCTACCGTAAGTTAATTTTGTGATGTTATTATCCATGTTTTGAATTAACTTGCAGAATTCTAGATATTTTCCATATAAAGGAAAATAAGCTACCAAATTATTCCATAAGTACAACGTAAACACATGGAACTTAAGGTGGTGGTTGCAAATGCAGCCAGCGTTTGTTGTGTTTTGTCCTTTGCAAAGTCGAATGATTCGTCCGTAACCGTATTATAATTCCGGCTCCTATCTTTGACTTGTGATTGTCGTCCGAATCAAGTACGTAACTTCTCAGGGCGAGACTTATACTGGTAACGTGTGATCCCAACCACGCTTGCGTTAGATCACCTAGCTGGAAAGATACGAGTAAAAAAAATCACAATCACCACATTTTAACCTTGCCTCTCACACCGATCGGCCATTGTTCAGTTGGTAGAGTTTTGATTTCGCATCCGCAAGGTCCTAGATTCGAATCCAGCTGTTTTCCCAGTGTAATGCCGTGATGATATCTTCAAACGAGGCCTTGGCCAACTTCCTGTCAATATTCCTCTCCGCTACCATACCCGGCCTGAGCCAAAGATGTACTAATATAAAGGCCATATATAATTCAGTTTAGTTGCATATACTCACTACTCTTCTGACCTTTTATTTTATAGTTAGAACAATTTGGGATAAAATAAATAAGTATTTAAGGAATTTCACGATATTGGAAATCGGTATTGTATGTTAGTACACTGTTGTTACTGTATTAGCAATGTTACTGTGTTAGTGTATTAGCAATGTTCACGTGTTGTTTTGACTGGTATATGCTAATTGGGCACTCATGCTCTGTCACTCATACGTAGTAGTTGCTAATTCTTTGTTTGAACAATATCTTAGGGTTAATTCTGGCCTTAGTTAAGATTTTACTGCAGAAGAAAGGTCAGCTTTTTACGTATATGTCGGTCTCTTTCTTAACTAGTTCTTACGGTAAGTGGTTCTTGCTCACCGTAGTCTTGAATGGTGACTGCAATTTTTATTAGTCCTTGTCTTAATGTTTTAGCACATGTCACAAGCTTACCAAATGGAACCAACGTCGTCCTAGCTGAAAGTGTTCCTAATTATTCCCCTGTTACAGTTGAAACGTACCACTAAGAATAGGACCATTTATTTTCGTGTTCCGTACTCCATAGACAATGAAGTTTAAGGTTAATTTCGTTCCTTCAAGCAGAGTTTTCCTTCAAGGAGAGCACAATTTCGGTATTTTTAGGTTACAATGAAAATTTATGACAGAAAATATTCAGCTATTTAAGGAAGTTTTAAGAAAGCTATCGTCTTCACTCGCCGCCATCACATCCAGTGGATCTGTGTCAAAATAATTCGAAATCGCGGAAGCTTACTCTTATCATAATCTTTAGGTTCTGAGATCATGTCCCGCGGTTTGCAATCATTTCTGAGATTTTGTCTGGTTTCCCTCAGTCATTTCAGACGACCGTAAAATTGTTGTATCTTACATTAAAACCGGGATCACTACTTCCCTGATTTCTTCTCTTGGATAGAGAAAAATTTTTTGACGTAAGGCTTGCAGTTGTAGTTATTGTACCTCATAAAAATAACGTTGCAAGTTAAACAAAGTTATGCGCATAATTAGTTATTCATCTGGTTAGTTTCGTATCCGTACCCGAATATGTCAGCGAACTAGAAGCCAAAAAAAAACTAAATAGCCGAATATCGAATAACTGAATAAATATCTGAAATGTTCAGTCCTTCAATATGCAAATTTTCGTGCGCTATGCGAACACTTCTTTGCTTGTCCATTCTTTGAATAGTTATCTTGATTCAGACTATTCCATTAATCAGATATAAAATCGTCCTCTTCCTGACATTGAGGCCCTATTATTTACTCTATATTTTGTTTCTGATTAATGGATAGTTACTATAGTTGCATTTATGTGACACTTGTCTGCAGTCTGATGATCATTGTTGTCGAATGAACCCCTGAAGCTCCCGAGATTAGCAACCATCAGTGATCAGATTGCAGGCAAATGCCAGACGAATGCAGGTAATTGGTAATCACAGTCGTATTGACTTTGTGGGATAGTTCCTTCGGGCACTGGACCCCTCAACTTGTGCCTAGCACTTTACTGTCTGTACGTTGATTATTACGCTAGGTTACAAGACCAGTCCTATAATCTTGTTACGTGATAAAGTGCGGGGGAGGGTCACTTTTGTAACGATTTTCAGCGCACATTTATACCCGCTCTCTGCATTTGAATGAAACCCATTCATGGTTCGGATTTTACATTAGTAGTAGATTCACTTCCCTTAGAAGCTACTTGCTTGATTAGGGTAAAGATCACAACTGAAATCTAGTCATTTCTGAGTAGAAGAGGGTAGCCCGGGACGGACTTAGCCATAGTGTTGTTGCCGCCCATTAAATTCATTTCATATTTATCTTAAGAGAGTAGCCAATGGATCATTTACCATGGATACTTGATAGAGACCTCATCATTATCAGTAATGCTTTCCCAAATGCAGCAGGTCCTTGAATAACGTTAAGATCTATCCATTCATGTCGATCTTGCGTTTTCCTCTTTGTCTTAGCCTGTGATACATGAGAATAATATCTAAAAGCTACATAAGTCTTCTTTCTGCCTCTTTTCACCTAATCATTTTGAATTTGAATTTGAATTTATTTATGGCCTTTAGGCATCTGCTTCAGGCCGGAACAGGATAGGCTAAAGGATGTACGAAGGAGTCAGCTAGAGCCTAGCTACCATCACAGCATTTGCCTGGTATGACTGAGGAAGAACCCTGGAAACACTTTAGTCAAGATGGTCAGCTTATGGTATCGAACCCAGGATTTCTCGAATGCGTAGCCAGAGCTCTACAAACTGACCTACATACACTCGATTCTCCTCAATTATGTCCTCAGTGTCAGCGTAAACAATGTCCTAACCAGTTCCCCTTTGTTTTTATTGTCTCAATAATTATTATTGTTTATCTCTTGGCTACTTTCTTCAGTTTTACCTATTAGGTATTTTCTGTATGCAGATGATCTTTTGCATTCTCCCGACATTTGGAGTAGTTCTGCTCCATACAATACTATACTTCACACAAATGTTTTAATTCATCTCTTCTTTTATTCACAGAAAGGATTTTCTTCTTAATAAGGCGTCTTTCGTCATTGCAGTTGTCGCCTTTATTCTTTTTCACGCTTCTTTTATCTTCACTATGTTACTCCCCAGATACTTCAAGCTGGATACTTGTTCTACATTTTTAGTTGTAATTTTGATGGTGACTGTGGTTCTATTTATTGTAATTACTGTTCCCTTCGTTTTATAGTGGTCAAATTGATGGGAATGCGGTGGGATCCCATCCTCCTTGTTCAGAGAAAGGAAAGTAACCATCACTGTAGTTGGGTGAAAACGAAATATTATCTTAGATATACTGAAATCATCTTCCTCAGCAGATTAACATTTTAAGTATTTTCTTGTATTGATTGATTGAATTGTTATCAGCGTCCTAAACCAGTTGGAGAGCCTGTAAGGGTGGGACCTACAGCTTGTGGTAAACTGAGCTCCGAACTACTCCGTTCAGTGGACTCCGGCGGGAATTGAACACGTGATCACGTGCATAGAAAGCCAGAGTGCAAACCTGTCGGCCACCCCGAGATCACATTTTCTTGTACTATTAAAGTTTCATGTTGTGTATTGTTGGACTATAATCTGCTCTAAAATTCTTTATATCGAAGAGAAAATCTTCATGTTTTTAGAAATATAACTTTGATGCCATTAATAAATTTACTATTGTCCAGTGTCAGCTAGAACTTGTGTACTACTTCAAATGTAGACTGGAAATTCGGTAATTAAATTCATATATAACTTGTAACTTTTAAGTTTATATTATGATCTGTCTTGGTTAGCTGTTATGGTAGCACAAACAACAGCTGTGGGACCGCACAGCAAGAATTAAAACAGAGTTCGAATATTCCAACCATGCAGTGGTCCTTGTTAATATTTGTCAATTCGATCACTGGTTACAAACGTATATGTATCTAATTTGGAGCATTCTTTTCCAAAGCTATGGCAGACTCAAGAGTACCTCTGGCTACCTGTACCTTACTATAGTTTTACAAGGCCGGTAGATACAAGTTAGTTACTTTGTTTGGGTTTTTCGATTCGTATAAACTGTTGAGGTCTACAGCTTTCATTGTTATTACCACATTATGAGAACACTGAGAAGAGAGCAGAAGTTATTCTCAGGAGCAGTAATGGACGTCTTATCTTCCGAGGTTTCTAACTGCTTTCCCGTGATTTACTTTGTGTCCACTTTCTGGTCATAAAAACGACACACTGACCGTTTTGATACTCAGACAATTAGCTAAGATTAAGAAAACGAGGCACATCATAGAGAAGCATAAACCTCTGGACGTGCGCAGCTCATAAAAACCAAGTACAGTAGAGCAGGGAATTAGCCATAGTTTTAGCTTTTCATGGGAATAATATATCGAAGGTGGTATATAATAAAGATTTTTATTGTTACATAAAACGCTTTATGAGTTAAATCCGCTAATTACACTTAAACAAGTACAAGCAATGCATATTGCACTTATTTTAACTGTCTTATGGTGAAGATGACACAAGTGACTTCGTTTGAAAAGAAGCGAACAAGGAAATAAAAGAAATTGCATACTGTTGTTACAAGGTTACTAGTTACGTAAAATGGTGAGAGACGTGTATGAAAGTAATTATTTTTAAAAACTATGTTATTAGGGCAGAGCTTCTTAATGAAGTTGTTATATATTTTTAACATCATGGTTGTTGGCAACGTAGAATCCCACCACCTGCCCTATTCGAAATAAAGATAATCACGTTACTAAATTATTTAATCCTCTTACGTAACAGCTAAAGTTGTAATGATCGCCACTGGGGAGGCGTCGCAAGTTCAAATTTAGTCACGCCGGCCATCCTGGCAGAGGCTCTTCGTCTGTTCCACCAGACTAATATTGAAATGCAGAGCTTTGAAACTGTAAAGTAAATCAGAAGTGTAAATTGAAATTTGGGGTGTAGTAGCTCTTTTTAGTGTGCGGGTTCTGCGCAAATTATTTTCGTATAACACAGGGAACGTGTAGGATGTTGGGCAAATTCCCTGCTGAGACGGGTTCTAGAACAGAAACCCTGGGCGCTTGACTTCCCCGGAATATGTTTGCCCAAAAATGACTGAATTGTTCTTAACACCCTAAACGAGATTGTGAGCTTCTGAGGACGGGATCTACAGTGTTTGATAAATTGGGATCTAAACCACTCAGTTTAATTGTCCCGCGCATAGTATTTAAATCTCTGACCATGCGTATAAAGAGCGAAGAGTGCTAACCTTTCAGACACTCATAGGCTTTGTCTCTTAGACATAAAGGATTTACCGGTCATTAATGTTAATTAAACAAATCAGTGTTGTTTTCTTTGGATTGGTTTGACGGTACTTTATTGAAAATTGTGAATTCCATCAGTGATTTTCATAGATCTTGAACAGAACAAAAATATTTCGAACTGATCTTAAAACATATACCGTATTAAAATTAGTCCGTTATTTTGGTCTATGTAATTTTCATGTAGGTAACTGTATTTACATGATTGCATTCCTTAGTACCATTATAGGAGACAAATGTAGTGTTCACTTATTAGCCTTAAACCAGAGAAACACGATTACAAAAGATTCACACACAGAATATAACCAACACTTGGTTTCCTAGTTTAACTTCCTAACGGCTTCCGTACATGAGTTAGGAAACTATGGGGATAGTATTTGCGTAATAAGAAGTGGTTCCTTTTGTCGTTTCCTGGCTTAGGAAGCACCTATCAGGACTAAAAAAATGATTGATCTTTTATTTTTCCTGCTCATTATTCATTAAACTAATAATTAATTTAAGAAAAAAACGATTTCCGTTTTACAGTTTATCAACTGGAAAGTTACGTTTAAACGAGAAGGGATATATGAAGTTGACAGCTGAAATCAAGTTCATCCGGAGACTTGCAATTGCATAATGTAATTAACCAGGTTCGTGTAGCTATCATACGTCACGTTGAGATGTTTTCCGTCTTGTGCGAGAATGCATAGCCAGGAAAGCATCTGAAAGTTTGTAAGGAAATTGCGTAAAAGACTGTCATAAAGATTGCAGAGTACAGCGAAAATCAACAATTAAGGAGAGAATTTGTTCCGCCTATTCAAAAACGGCGTGTGCTTATGTGATAACACTGAATAGTCAGAGTAAAAGTACATATTAGGTCGTCATGAGTGCGTCCACGAGAAAACATCCACACACATTAAAATAATAATGTGCGGTAGTCGATTGACTGCAAAGGCTGCTAATTTCCTCTTCATGACAATAAGAGAAGAAAGTGATTTGATTTGAATTCATTTATTGTCTTTAAGCATCTACGGCTCAGGCTGGGATAGGGCGAGGAAATGGATGCGGGAAGCAGTCGACTGGGCTTAATTTGAAGGTACTAGCTTGGCATTTGATGTACCTGAGACAAATCGTGGAAAACCCTCAGTCAGAATGGTCTGCCGCTGGTATCGAAACCAGGACTTCCCGATTGCGAAGGCAACGCTGTACCAACTGAGCTACGGTCGTTCGGTAAAAGAAGAAAATGTTCTCTTCATTGGGTTGATTGTCCAACCAAAAGTTAAGTTTGGAGGTCACACAACTGACACACATTGCTTTTGTTTTTGTAATTGAATAATTGTTACTTACTAAATAATATGTGATCTTGAGATATATTAGTATATATTTTTGAATCTTCGATATTTGTCATTTGAAAAACATTTTCTATTTTGTAGTGCGTTATGAATTATTTTTTTCATTATTTTAGATTAGTCTAAAAAATCACAAAGCTGCTTATGTGCTTCAAAACGTCAATAAAAGAATAATGAATCTGGATGGATATTTCCAACATTCAGTAAGTGGTACTGCAAGGCTTCAGAGAAAATCACTCTGATAAAAATGGAAAAATGTATGTATGTTCCATCATAACTCAGAAACGCCTGGAGCAATTTCAACCAAACGTGATATACACATCACTTACAACGTGGAAAGAATACTGCGGGTGTAAGACACACTCACTTGCACCCCTAGGGGGACGAAAATGACATGATTGTCATATATATCCTTACAGGCTGAGCAACCCACACCACAGTGTAGTTTGCCGTGTGGACTACCTCGAAGTGGGCACATTTGGCAACAATTCATTAGAAACGGCTATATTAGTTTTTCGATTCGACACCCCACAGGGCGTGGGGTGAGAGGGCGAAAAACCTCTGGACCCTACACCAACGGGCGGGAAATTAGCTAGTTTGAAATAAATCTTATATCACATGTATTACAAACAACACCACGCTTAACAAAATATCTGTGTATCCGTTTGTATGTTTGCTTTTCTTATAGTTTCTGAATTTCTTGACTTCTACGAAACTTACCCAGTTGCGACTGTATTTTATCTAAATAGCGGATCAAATCACAGAATATTTAGGACACAGTACCGGTTAATTTTTCCCGCTTTTAAAGTTATTTCTTCCAACACGAAGCCAGACAAACAGAATAACTGTTATTGTGTGCATACTGTCTGTCACTTCATACTAAACACTATTAGCATTGACATAATGTTAAAATTTAACTTTATAACCAAGCAGTTGTGGGACACTGGGACAGCGTAATGTCTAAAACGCATGTGAAGTTGTGAGTTGCAATTGGATACAACCGTGAAGTTGAGTATTGTAAGTGATCCAAAGCCACTACCACACACATAAGCCGACTACAACACTACTTCGCATTTGCTTCCGTTTGGAATTGACACCATACCTTGACTTCATTGAAGTTTCACAAATTGTCCTACCCTACTCTGGAAAATTGTTTTAGATCAACATACGCAATTATGGGGAAATGGCGGGAAAACATACTGGGATTGCAACTTAACTCTTAAGTTCGTGCTTAAATTTTCCTCTGATTCGCAGGACAGGTTGAGTTCTTGAAGCTAAATGGGGGAGTGGTTATTTAAATCACACTTTCGCTCTTCGATGTGAACCAAGCTCATACCACACCAGTTTAGTAACTATTGACTTATGCCCGTTTTAATTATAC
Source organism: Lepisma saccharinum (assembly GCA_022664845.1). Taxonomy (NCBI): domain Eukaryota; kingdom Metazoa; phylum Arthropoda; class Insecta; order Zygentoma; family Lepismatidae; genus Lepisma; species Lepisma saccharinum. Next base: position 94,301 of record JAGDQP010000419.1, on the reverse strand, counting down.
GAGTGCAATGCTTTTCAAATCCACAAATATTCATGCCCCAGCAGGAATTTGAACCCGAAACCTCTTGGACGCTAGCCTGACGACTCAGACCTTACGACTGCCGAGGCTGTTACATCTTCCGTTATATTCAGTGTCCAGCCATCGGTTACAGATTTCTAACTCGAAGGTTCCTGGGTAAGGTAAACTGATGGCGGTTTGTCATTGCTTTACACCAGATTAAGGTTATGTTAACGTCTTTAGAAACGGACTTACAGTTTTAGGTTTACTTCGAACCATAACGTTTTACTAACTGTGCAACATGGTACTCGTGATAGTTTACATAAAATTAACTCCGACATGAGCCTTAGATGCCTAAAGGCCATAAGTAAAATAATCAAATTCAACATAAAATTAACTAATTATACCAAATTAACAATTTAATTGTAATAAGAGGATTTTGATTTCATAATTCAGTTGTATTAGTATTAACGTCCTAAACTTCCAAGGATGGGACATGAACTTGTAATTTGGGGGGGAAGTGGACTCTGGACCACTCCGTCCAATGGACCGCGAAAGGAATTAAACCTGTGACCATACGCATGGAAAGCGAGCGCGCTAACCTCTCGGCCACCACTAGGTCTTTGATTTCGTAAGGAAGTAAGAACTACCACATAGTTGGATCCATCATGATACAGGGAAGATCGTTGTCTGACATTCAGATTGCCGCTACTGTTTTCAGTTCGGTTTTATTTCAGTTGAATTCATTTATGGTCTTTACGCAGCTATTGCTCAAGTCGTGATAGAATAGATAGAAGGGTGCAGGAAGGGGTCGGCCAGAGCCTAAGTTGAAGATACCAGTTCCGGCAGTTGCCTGGTGTCACAGGAAAACCGTGGAAAATCTTAATTCAGGATGGGCAGCCACTGGTATCGAAACCAGGACTTCCCGAATTCTACCAAGTTGGTAGTACCGACGGAGCTCGATTTTGTTCGATTCTTTTGAATCCAGTAGGTTCGGAGGGTGTGGATGGTAGGAATAATAAGCATCGCCTTTGCGTATCTATTGATGGTTCAGCTAAATGAATGAAGTAACGTCGCTGGTGATTTATTCAAAGTTTTCTCTTTTTGGTTATTATTACCAATTTAGGATGGTACGATGGCCCTTAGTACGACCATAGACCTCATACGATCAACCAGTTCCCGTAACTGTCCGCATATCCGAACATTACTGCTGGAATTGATTCATTCGCAGTCTAATTTATTTACGATTTTTAAACAACAGAGCTGGGTATTACAATTAGTATTTTTTGCGATATTTGTGTCGCTACTAAGAAAATTGAAGGAGATGCAATCAGTTTGGACGTAGGAATTCGAGTATACGTAATAGCTGTTTTGACTACTTGTCTGTTTCCTGCTCGATAACAAAACCCGTGTTGTTCGATTTCAGTAAAATATCTTTACGATATCCTCGTTATATTTATTGTTTCTATTAATTACTTACCATTTTGTCTCTAGCAAGCTGCAGTGGAAGCCTTATTTGTTGTAATTCCAGCTGGTGCTGTGCTTATGGTTCCGACTGTCTCGAATCAGTTTCTGGTCAACGCGCACAAAAAATGTGACGAACCCTTTCAACACTAACACAAACACTAATAACTTCTCACATCATTTACCCCACACAATTTTTTCTATGCTATTAATATTGTCAACACACAACTAATTCACAAGAGAACACAGTAGAGTCTGAAGACAACCGGCTTCCAGAAGTGGTCACTTTGTCGCTATAGAGTCACCAAAAGCTCTGATCAAGGAATATAAAATTCCTGTGAAGTCACTAGGTCCTTTTCCATGCGTGATTTCCTCCGTGTAGGATAATATTGTTTCTTGATTTCGAAAAGTTAAAACAATCGCTTCAGTGCTCTGCTTCAGATGCTGTATCTATGTGTGTGTGTAAAAGAGAGAGAGTTTGTGATGAAGGTTTTACTACCTCATCCGTGTGTTACGGACACACCACTTCACTGCCTCTACAGCAGCCGCCCTCGATGGCTCATGCAGCCAGCCGTGACGCAGGGAGTCACGTGATTTTGTAGTTCACTATTCGTTCCCTCCTTCCAGTTTCCTTCTCGTTAAAAAAGAATCACTAACTACACACGATTTTTGCTAGACGTAAGTCACATTGAAGTAAAAAAAAAAAGATTTTTTTTGTTCTTTTACCTGGTCGCCGTGTTTTCAACTAAAGACGAAGAAAATCACCAGTAGTCACCGACAGACTCCTTCTGTTGGATAACTTTCTCGTTTACTTTGAAGAGGAACCCAAAAGCTTTTTTTTCTTCTTAATTATCATTGTTACACTAACCGCAATAACATGGATCGTTAGTGTGATCCAACGTAGTGTCTGTCGTACTAACAGCAATGACAAACACAAACAAGGTGGTTTTTCATCCTCTAACATAACAAAGGAAGTTTATTTCAAGGACATCAAGAATTATCGTTTTATCATTGTTCCAAATTACCTTTCGTATATTGTCCGTAAAACCAGTAACATTTGTTTTTTCTTTATTTCCACTCATGTGATCATTTTGTACGTCATTCTGTCAGTTTTAACAGAATCGAAGCAGGCAATTTTACGAATAGTAGTTTCCGTGATTTCCAAATTAACTCTTGTGTAAACTTCGGATGGGCAGCATTGTATTGTTGCAGAATTGGCGATGTATTTTCAATAGTGCCTACTAGAGGCGTTCGAAAGAATGCAGTTGATAATCCGAATGACAATATGCGAAAGTCCATAGAGCACAAAAATACTGAAAAAAAAAAAGTTGTAGCGACGAGTCGCAGATTGTTATCGAAAGTGAAGTTGAAGAAAATCCTAGTATGTTTAAGCCTGTTTCACAGAAGTGTATATCAGACACAAATACCGTAAAGGAGAGTTAAAGGCTTGAAATGGAAGATGCTATTAGATTAATCAATGAAGCGGAGCCCAGTCGCGGGTCTGTCTACAGTATATTTGCTACCCCCAGGATTTAACAGCAAGCGTCCGATTTGGATGACCTGTGTGGAGCTGCAAAAATTTTCGGCAAGACCATTCATTAACACATCAACCACCTTTGTAGTTCTAGAAGTTCCTGAGTTTTAAGTTGTCGATGGATGACCCGATATATCTGTTTTGTACAGTATTCGGAAACCCTCACATAATGGTTGCATGATTCTTGTTGTAAACATGTTAAATAATGTAAAAATGTTAGGCTATTATGTAGCTTATCCATTTAGTTTCTATGTAAACGAAGTAGGTTTTTTTTCTCGAAAACAAGGATTTGTGACTTACGCAGTTCTGGCTCTCAGGTACTGATATTTGCCATATGCGCCTTTGAACTTGTCTCACCGAAACCTTTCAACCGACATCTCAACCACCTTTGTAGTCCTAATAGTTCCTCAGTTGAAAGTTGTGGACGGACGGACATCTAGAGTCTGTGATATATATGGCTTTGACCTTGAGTAGCCTAGACCTTTCTAACAACACCCCAAGCACTTTCTTAGCTCTCGATTGTCCCAGTTACTATGGAGAAATACTCCTTCCCCTATCTTGGGACCTGCTTATCCCATCTGGATGGTCTACGGAGCTTTGAACTCGTCTCGCCGAGACCCTTCCAACGATACCTCAAGCACTTACTTAGCCCTAGTATGTTCCTCAGTTGAAAGTTATAGACAGACAAAGCTATGATGCGAGGCCTCCGAGTTTTAACTGCTGAGGCTTGAAAAGTAACCGCAGATTGTACTTTCTTCAGATTTCATACGGCCGTGCAAATCGTGGTGATTTCAAATCTGCTGTCATTTTCTTTGTACTACTCTAAAAAGACGTTGAAAATATATATTTAAGTTTTTTTAAAAAATATCAAAATCCTGTTTCGGTTTGTTGTAAATACGTTCTTTGGTTTTGTTCAATACCAATGGCCTACCACAGTAGTCATGTGGTCTGAGGCATCAGGCCAATGTCTTCAAGGTCCTGGGTTCGAATAACGGCTGGGGTTGTGTATTTTAGAAACTTAGAACCTAGTAGAATGGAGACAGGCTAACTCAGTAGGTACTAAAATGACCCAAAAATACAGTTTTTACAAATGTAATCAAATTTTCATTGTCCAATCGAGTTGAAACTTTGTACGCGTGAATATTCCCTAATTACAATGCAAAAGTTCAATTATTCAGCAATATGCAAGATTTTAATATCCAAGATGACCGAAGTCCCATTTTGAAAATGGATTATTCTCGTTACAAACGCCTGGTATTTCCACAACCCGCCAGACGGAATTGCTTGCTGTGCTGCCTACTATTCAAGGAACCCCACGAAGCTTGAGATACACTACTGCGTAGTCTAAGAGCGCGGTGGCTCAATGTTAGAGCGCTCACTTCTGGTGCGTGGGGTCCTCTGATCGATCTCAGCTCCTGCTCTGTGGGCTTTCTGGTTGATAAACACTTCTCCCGTTTCCTCCCACTTCCTTCATTCCACAAATTCTCCCATTACAATCATCCATTCGGCCTAAGCCCTTTGGTCTAAAGGCCTTTAAAATTGAATTGAAATTCATAGTCTTTAATAATGAGTTGTATAAAGAAATGGATTAAATTAAAAGTTTTGTATATATTAAAATAAACTTTATCAATAATAAACTTAAAAAATGAAAATATATTTTTAGCTATTTATATATATAACTTTTAGGAATTTTATGACGTGAGGCGCTCTTAGCAAATAGTCGTGATTACACCCCTTAAACTGAAAATCCTGGCGGAATCCCTGTGTAATAGTAAAGTTAAAATTGGGAGGGTATAAGTGTAGTTTTAGACGATTCTATCGATTTTTGACCGTAAATATTTTAAAGTTACGGGGTGCTTTCGAGAATTGGATAGTGACACCGCCACAGGTGGGATCTGGCAGAATCACTGCTATTACGTAATATTAACATGAACATTTTCTATAAGCTTCTGCTATGCTTTTAGTTTTACTCATATAATTCTTAGTTATGGACAACTAAAATGAAGGTAAGGATATCCGCTTTACCGTACGCACGTGCCGTGAACGGCGCATGGGATATGTATAGGAAGCACTCCACATATTCTCGACCTACGGTACGAGATGAGGTGGGGTGGTAAGTCCCACGCTCGACCGCCGTTACCACATCGAGCCTCTACTGGATCGTATTGTGACGCGTGATGAGTAGTAAATCCTGTACGATAATCGCAACCGAAATGGGCAGTGATTGGACGTTGTTGAAAACCCCCAAACATTTTCCAGAACCAAAGTTGACACCACCAAAGATTTTGTTTAGTGGGATGGACAGCATTAGGTATGGTCCGTTGCAAGTTCTTTCGTCTTGGTGAAATCCATGGTAGAAGAAGTACTTCTTCTACCATGGGTGAAACCATTACCGCTGTCACGTACTATGCAGAGAGAGAATTAGTACACCGGCAGTTGTGTATTAAACTGCCGACCTTGGACAATGGAGAAGGTCCTCTGCCAATAGCAGGGAATGCTAAACCCCACCATGGCAAAAATTACAAAGCAGAAGGTACTCCCGAACACTCCATATTCTACAGAGTTAACATCAACGGACCACTTTTATGCATCCAAATCTCTTCCTGAAAGACAGATGTCATTACGTCACGGGATCCACGTTTCTTCCGAGATAGGATTGAGAATCAGATTATTTTGAATGAAGCGGATATGTTTACTCCATTTCAAAATGCAGTAGTAGTGTGAAATACGAGAACGGCTATTTATTTCCGAGCAACCTGGTATATCCTGAAGAAATTGTTAACGTGTTTACAGAAAGTGTGAGGAAAACGTTTTCCCCGATACCAATAGTTCTAGTAAGGTTATGCGTGTATGTAATGTCTCAACTGTACACCAATCTGAATGAATCTACATATGTTGGAAGTCAGTTCACTAACGTTTTCTCAGCAACAAACAGCAGCCCTTATGTAAGCACAATAATAATCATTGTGATGCAGCTTCGGATTGGAAGTAACAGGGTTTTGGTTTAGGATTCATTTGATGTGGTGGTGAATCCTGTTTCAAGTGGTAAAGTGGTGTGTTGTATCTTTCGGAGCGTTAGATTGCATTCCTGTAATGAGGAAATGTTTTTCGTGAGGGGATTTTCCAGGCACGTTGGCCAGGAATTCCACGATATCTACATTTACGAAAGTGATATCATTACTTCAGTGTACTAAGGTCATCTATTTTCCTTAACGTGACTCAGGCGTCTATTCTTTTCTTAATCGTTTAGAAGTTGTGGAGCCATTTCATTGTAGTGTTGCGATAGTTGAAAATGAATTTCGTTGATGGTTTCTCTAGAATGTTCAGTTCAGGTTGAAATGAGGTAGAAGTGGGATTCTACAGCTTTATGACATTGTTTCTGTAAACAGATTTTATATTTTGGGGGAATATGTGACTGAAGCAGTATTAGAGATTGATGCAGGATGTGGAAAAATGACTATTTTCTTCAATGAGGTTTGTTAGCAAAATAGTCAACACCGAGAACTGACCTTTGGTATCCATTGAAATGATAAAAGCTGTATTGAAAATTTATATTTATAACCTTAAAGCAACTTAAGGCTGTAGATCACCCCCGCCATCTTGGTACGCACTTTCCATTGATTAACATGGGAATTGTTTTACTCGTCTTATACTTTTCAGGAGTGTAGTTTTAACTTCTGTTTTCGCCCAGTTTATCGTCATGTTCTCTTTTACTCATGCTACTTTATAGAAATGCAATATTTTACACACGAGCAGTATAATTTCCCGTTAAGATATTGTGATTTATATAGCAAACTATTAACAATACATTGTAATTATATATTTGGAGAATCTTCACAAACCGAAACTATACAAGAGTCAAAATAACCACCAAGACAAATTTTGTGAAAGCAGAACTTAAGTATTCTACATCCGAGAGGCATAAAATGAGTAAAACAATTCCCGTGTAAATCAATGGAAGGTGCGTATCAAGATGGCGGGGGTGATCTACAGCGTTAAGGCTACAAGCTGTCACGTCATGATTTTTACACTATCTATGGAAGAAAAAGTAGAAACTATAGCGTCCTTAGGTTTACTCCCAAGAGCTAATGCCGGCATTCGCCTAGAATGTCTGAAAGAAATAGATGTCTAGATAAAAATGTCTGATTTTTTAAAATTTATTTTCGTTTAATGTTTCCTGTAAATTCCAAAATTTGTTAATCTCCGGAAGACATGTACTTGATAACCAACTTTCCGGCAAACAATTTCCTAACATATATTGACTTCTCGTGCTACCTAACACAATGGAGGACTAAAGGCTTGGCGCCATATCCGGTTGGTTGCCATAGCAGCGGCGGGGGTCAAGTCTAAACAACAGTGAACAGTCAAGTAAGTTAGATGGTAGGAACGTAGACAGTAACTTGTGGAAGTAATGGCTGATTTTTTTTTTCTTTTTCTGGTTTTCATCCTTTTAAAGCGACATGTCACTCTCACATTGTAACGTTTGCAATCTGGTACGAAGTACATACCCATGATGAATTATTATTATCGAAGAAACTACATAAACCAACCACTGTTGTTTAGACTTGAACATGGCGGGTTACCATGACAACCAACCGGATCTGACAGAAGACTTTTGTGGTCTATATCAGGCATACTATGTAACTATCAGTGTTATAAATGTATGTTGGAGTTAGCATGTCAAATATAACTGATAATTATTATCGATTTCCAGTAGCTTCGAAGGAGTATGTGTTCACAGAACATGAAGATTCAACCAGTCCCGTGAAATAAAACAACAAAATCTGGGTTCATTGTTTCTGCAATACTTGTGGGTATTTCAGGGAACATGTAAAACACCGTTGCTGCATTAGTAATCATTTACAAATTACTAAAAGGGGAATCATTTTCTCGCTCTACTAAGTTTTGAAAGTTAGTTGTAGCTCATTAGAAAACACGATTCAAACTTAATTTTAATATGTTATCTTATCGTTCCTACTCTATTAAATGGATCAGTAGTCACTGGTTTAATATTGCCTTAGGGATGGAACAGCACCTGCTGTAGAGTAAACGATTAGCATGTTGGTTTCTAATTCCAAAGATTCGTCGATCAATTCCCTGCTGTACTTTTGTTTCGGTGTAGTGCTCATTTTCTGTTTGTATTATATTAATTGATATGATTATAATTAGCGTCATTATCTTAATTGTGATCGAATCCAATTAGAAACTGCAGGTAATAGAGCTAGAGAATATTATTGTCGAACATAATTATGAACATACAGCATGACTGCGCTCTGGAACATACTTTTTTTCATCTTGTTTTACATACATCTCTCGTTTTTCTTAAACACGTTGTGTTTGAATACTCCGTGGCTCTGTTCTGTGAATTTCTTTGGATAGGCAGTCTCACTTCGCAGAAGCGTATTGAATTATCTGCTGTTAAGGAGTTGTTATAATTACGTGTAACAGCGTGAAGTTCAGCTTCTTATTGAAAACAACTTAACTTGTCCAAACTTTATTAGATACCTAACGAGAATATTAGTGGACCTCTTATATGAAGTATTTCTGCGTTTATTACTATACACTTAAAATATATAGTGAACAAGACCAGTAGGGAGTATACTATAGGTGTATCGTATCACTCAATTGAGTGAGTCTTGGATTGTTTTTTCCCTGAGAGTAATCCCCAGAGTATGAAGGACATATTGCTATTTATTTTATACAGCCCATCATCGAGTTTTACTTATCTGGGAATATAAACTTGAATAATCCCATGAAAAGGTGAAGCAAAAACGTGGAAGATTTTTTTTTACGTCCATATTAAAAAGATAAAAAAAGGTTCAACGTAGAAAAAAATATTCACATATTTAAATTGTCATAAAGAGTTTTGAAATATGAGAAGCAGGAAGAAACGAGAAAAAAAAAAAACAGGAAGGAAATGAAACCTGTATCATATTTTTATTATTACTTGTTGTCACCACTGTATATTTACAGCCTCTTACATTCAGCTGCTCTTCTGCATAAATCTTAGCTTCTGTGTCAGTATATGCTTCTGTCAGTTTGTGTGTGTGTGAGAGAGAGAGTTTGTGTATTAGAGAGAGAGAGGGAGATCGTGCTTCTATTTTTCCTCTTCCTGTTGTGTCCCAAATGGATGAGTGGTTTATCTTGGCACCTTAAAAAGGGTTCCGAGGCTCGATTCCCGGCGAGATACGTTGAATAGTGACTCGGAATCATTACGAATCCACTGTATATTGTACTCGCTCTGCTGTATTATTAAATAACTTCCCCAGGAAAGAGTGGTGGCTTGAAATATGTGACAGATAGAATACACACTTATGCTATGGTTGAGAAACGTCGTCGGACAAGGTCCCCTAAACACAGATTAATCCCATCGAGGACGAACTACATTCCTGATGCTCGGGAATATTAACTAGTCTATAGAATGCTGATCGAGTTGACGTGTTAATTCGTTACAACCAGAGCAATACTGTCCAGGATATTGTCTTGAGTATAAAATATTGGTCGTGTGGATATTGTGGTCTAAAACCAAATGCACTAGCGAGAGGTGTGTGCGTATTGGATTCCACGTTACTAATTCTTAAATTATGTTAATGGGTTTTGACTATATTAGTTATTATCTTTAATTTTGTATTTGGTGAAACTTATGTAATATTTGTCGGCTTCCTATTTATTACTAAATTGATTGTCTTTTCTGTGAAACATAAGTAACAGTACATCGTGTTCGATCACAATTCTGGTGTAAACGTTCTCCGTAATGATATTCAAGGTGATAGTCTTACGGCGGTTCGAATTGCAGCTGTAGACGCCTTCGTCCCCCGCGCGATTTCGCAGGTTTTCTCTTGCACCAGAGCCTCAGTACTTTTCGGGAACAATTACCGTCTAGATGTCTCGTCCCATTATTGCCGCCATCTCACGAAAGGAGAATCCCATTCTCGAGGGCCTAGGACACGACTGTCACATTGAATAAGTGTCCATATGTATGCCTTATTGCCTTTGAGGCACTGTGTATACTCGTAGCACATGTTCATACATCCTTCCACAGTGACACTGACGCTTACGAATAGTTCCACGCGTTGTTCTCAGAACAGTTCACCGCACATGCGCCGAGTCACTTCGCGCCCATCGCATGAATTGTGACTATATAAGCATGGTAATGCATAGAATCATCTTCTGTCAAGTTTTATTCATCTATCATAACTCCTTGGTGCTGGGATCAGAGCTGAAACCGAGTCACTTTTGGTGACCCGACCTTGACCGAAGTGACCTGTCTAGCCCGATCTTCACTCAAATGACCATACTGATCCGGCAGCCGATGATCGAATGCTGACTAACGCTTCAAACCATAGGACTACCTGAGTCGGTGGATATTGCACACCCATGGGAGAATTTTTGTTAGGATATGAGACTATTTCCAAATGTTATTAGCGTTAGTAACCTCCGCGTCGAATTTTTCGTGCTCTGGAGGTAAAAGCCCTGTCTCGGTCACCCTCTGAATTAAGAGGCTTCTCGCTCCAACCCAATATTTTTAACGTTTTTCAAAATATTTCAAAGACTAAGAGCGTTATCAAAAATATAAATTCAGAGCGTACTAGAGCTTACAAATTACTATGAAGTGCAATGGACAGCGATCTCGAAATCTTGTCGATTGATGATTGCAGGGACTTCAATTAAATAATTACGTCATATTATTTGAAAACGTATAATTCATCAATGGACAAGATCGTTGTCCATTGCATTTCATAGTAATTTGTAAGTTCTAGTGCGCTATGAACTTACATTTTTGTTAGTACTCGTAGTTTTTAAAATGTTTAAAATGGGGGTGTTGGAGCGAGGAGCCCTCTTAAAGACTATTCAAACGTAACAGTGCATAATAAGGAAAGAATAAAACTTTGCCCTGTCTTACGGGCCACTGGGTGAAAATCGGGTCATCGGATCAGGCCGAGTCCCAAGCATATACCTGGTGACCTGTCCGAAACTTGACCTAGTGATCCGTTTTAGCTCTGGCTGGGATTTTATTTCCAGCATGCGATGGGGTCAATTTCAATTGCTTATACGTATCCATCCTTTATTTCACACTGTATATTCACGTGGATCTGTGAACATAATATGGGCCCAAGTCGTCATCGGTCTGAAGGATAACATGTGACGGCTTATGCATAATTGCCTGCCTCGTCCATAAGTGTTAAATAAAAATAACTATGGCTTATGGAAGTCGCAAGTTCATCGCCGCAGTAACAAACGTTCGCCATTGGATTCCATCCTGGGCAATATCAAGCCAGTTTTCATCACGAACACCTACTTCTCGAAGATCTCTTCTAATATTGTCCTCCCAACGACGTCTAGATCTTCCCAGTGGTCTCCTTTCATCCGGCCTTCCAACCAGGATAGAATATAATCTTCGTTTTTCTCCCATCCGAGCTACATAGCCTGCCCACTGTAGTCGTCGCGATTTCATTATTTTTACAACATCTGATGAATCGTACAGTCCGTGGAGTTCTTCATTATGCATTCTCCTCCACTCTCCAGTCATCTCGTCCCGTTTCGACCCGTATATCTTTCTCAAAACCTTATTTTCAAACACAAGTAATTTATGTTCATCTGCTAGGGTCGTACTCGTCTTTAGCAACCGTAAAGTATTACCGGCAGAATAACCGTTTTGTATATTTTTAATTGATATTAATCGCGATGTTAGAAGTTTTTGGACTGAATAGAAACATGCGTTCGCCGATACTAAGCGACTTTTTATTTCTTCTGTGACCTCATTTCTGCTTGTTACGTATGCTCCCAAGTATTTAAATTTGTTTACTTTCTCTATGACCTCATCCCTAATTCTTATGTTTTTATTTCCTTCATTCCCTGTGTTTCGGCTTGTTATCATGTATTTTGTTTTATGTATGTTTACCCGTAGACCTAGTTCATCGCACGCTTCAACTAAGGCATCGGTGTTGCTTTGTAGTGCATCTATATCGTCCCCTATTAAATCTACATCATCCGCGTATACGAACAGTTGATTCAAACAATTCAGTGATAGTCCCCTTTTGTCCCCTTTAATTTTTAAAATCGCATATTCTAACGCAAAGTGAAACAGTAGTGGTGACAAGGCATCGCTTTGTTTCAATCCGTTGCGAATCTTGAAACTATCTGACATATTATTACCTATCCGTACTCTGCTTATGGGGTCGCTGAGACACATCTTCACTAGTTGAACCAGTTTTTTCGGAATTCCAAATCGTATCTGGGTACTGTATAACTTTTCCCTTTTGATAGAATCATATACTATTAGTGTTAAATAGATAATAAAAAGCTATGTTCCTTGAAATTCATTTTTCCGTGGGTGTACATCAATGTATGCATCGTTCAAGACGAGCTGCTTTTTTCGTTGGCCTATAATATACCTCATAAGTCACTTCTACATCTGCTGGAAACTCCATGTTTAAGAAATAAGTTTGATGATGAGAAATTTCCAGGAGCTGAATACCTTATCTTTTCTTTTTTTTATCTTTGTTCATCTGCGTTTTATGTGAGGATGCTGTAAAATAGATCTGTTCTCTTTCGATGATTGATGGTTGCGAAAGAATAATATTAATTCTTTGCCATTTGTCAATGTCGTTCATTGGATGGATGTATTTTATGGGTAGGTTCCTTTCTCGTCACCGCATGGCTATATAGATCATAAAAGAGACGAAATAAATATGGGACCTACAATTTATTTATATTCGTATATATATATATATATATATATATATATATATATATATATATATATAAGGTAAAGTAACCAAATAAGAGGTAGAAGCCTAATTAGAGATACCTCATTATTTACACAAAGTCATGTGACGCTGTGTGGCCGAACAACAGAGAATTACTGCATGTGCTTACATGACACTGCCTCCAGGTTTTATATTGGTTGTAATTAATGGGGAAATAAACTTGAAATTAAAGTTTGAATAGAAAGATTGTTTCCTGTATGGTAAAAATGATAACACATAGAATATTTTAGTTTTAAATTTGAATATAATGTGATTTTCCTTACATCTGGGAGAACCATATTGTATAATCTAAAGTATGATGGATCCTAATAGGTAACACCTAAGATTTCTTAATAATAAATAGTATGTGTGAACGAAATATAAAACAAAGTTTGGAATTCCATGTATTAATTAGCTGTAGAACCCAAAGCGTTATATTGTAAGTTTTAATCACTTGTGCTGCTTGTGTAATTGCTCATTGTTTTTAAAAAAATATTTTAACGCACCTATTCCTTAAATTTGAGAAATATTTATGTTGCAAGGCAATTTGTAAGCTACATATTGCTTTCATTCCGTGTTTCAGTTTATCTGTAGCATTAGCTTTTGTACTTTTCTTATTTTACCGCGGGTAATTTCATGAAAATACAGATATCTCTTATTTGGAACCTTTTCGAAAACTGCTTAATTTCGTATTATTTTTTTTTTATTTTTTACGTTTAAAAACACAAATATGTATATTTAACTAACGTTAAATGTATTTTGTAAATAAAAGAAATAAATGAAAGAATGGCAGCGAAAGAATGCATAAATTCCTTTCCATCACTCATTTATAAGCAGTTAAAAAAAAGGTATCTCTTGTTTGGTTACTTTACCTTATGTAAGAGAGCTGAATGAAAGCACCATTGGCTTATGGTACTTGATAGTACTGTTACTTTTGGTTATATTTATATAAAAAAAAACTGTTCCTTTTCCAAGAAAAGAATGTGATATTTCATATGGGGTAGCTGACCTCTGATAAGCACTGGGAAGGTAACGGAACGCCAAGCATCCTATCAGTCACATCAGAGGTATAGCATCTGGACACTACTCGACATATACTAGACATTGATGCATTTTGCACTACTTTTATAACGACACATAAATGTTCTGTTCTGTGTTATTGGTCTGTTTGAGCCGAGCAGGTAGCTGCGCGTTCTAAGGCGGCCAGCTACGCTAAGGTCGCGAGTTCGAATCCCGCTTGGGGCATGGATGTTTGTAGAGTTTAACTACGTGTATAAGCCAAATTGTGACGGGCCGAAGTCAAGACTGGTCCATACAAAATAAAGATTACTGAAGTTTTTTATTTGGTTGATTAATTTGCAACCTAAGACTGCATTGTCATCTATTGTTTCAAGTCTGTCATTGTTCTCAGGATGACGTCCCTAAGTGAGTTCAGCTTTCAGGGAAACAGATAAGAAAGATAACAACAACCAGGTACTTTATTCTAGGCACCATACCAGTATTTGCCTGGTGGGACCGAGAACCTTAGTCAGGATGCTCTCTATTCGATCTTGCGCCGACTGTCGAAGTACTGAAACAAAATCTGTGAGTTTTGACACTAAACCACGTGCAGTGGCAGTAACAGACATTTCGCCGTGGGTTGGCCTTAAAATATTTGAGTGGGCCTTTTCTACGAAAATATTTTAATTAAAGAAAAAAAAATTTCAACAATGTTAGTGTTCGATGTTTTTTTATATTCTTTGTTACATTGTTTTCTAGATTTTAATGTAGCAATATGTAGAGTTAGCCATGGCTCACGAAGGTCCAACTTTCACGCCTCCTGTGACATGAAAATTGTATTTCGTTGTTTTGGATATATCGCGAAATGTTCTGGAAATCCAGAAAAAGAAATAATTGAAGAACATAAGAACTGATTTCGATGTAGTACACCATACTTTTTCTTATCTTAATGGATAAACATTGTTGGACTTTAGTTTTTGTTTGTTATTATTTTGTACATTTTTTTCATTTGTAACTTCTGTATAGTTACTTTCAGCACGGTAATTCATTTTAGATGAAACTCAGAATAAATTTCAGAATTTGAGTAAATCATTAAAATATTTTCTGACTGGCTTCTCTTATTCTTCATATACTCTATTGGATCTGTGTATAATTTGTGTCTACTCCAATTTCATGTTCAGGCTAGCGAATCCAAATACAGCGACCATAATTGTAACGGTATCATTCATTGTCCCATAAGTACAGTAACAGTGTTTCTTCTTTTATGTTGAACTATAAACAACATTTATTTGTTTCCCTTCACAGATTAAACGGCTGCTACCGAACTACAAAAATCATGCTGAGTATACAATATGAGCATGAAAGAACCTTTCGCACTTCTTTTTTTATGTACTGAGTGAATCGTGTTTACCTGTAACAGAATTCGTGAAGTCATTAAGTAATCTGGTTTTCATTGAAATTGTCGGGCTTGTTTTGTTTAGCGGTTACAAAATAAAAGCATGTCAAGACTTATCATATTCTGAAATGAGACAACAGAGGTTCAGAATAAAGTAATTTACATGATATGCTTTAACATGTTTTTCACTATTTCTTAGCTTTTCAAATAATGTTTCTTAAGGCTGTAGATCACCCCCGCCATCTTGGTACGCACTTCCCATTGATTAACATGGGAATTGTTTTACTCGTCTTATACTTTTCAGGAGTGTAGTTTTAACTTCTGTTTTCGCCCAGTTTATCGTCATGTTCTCTTTTACTCATGCTACTTTACAGAAATGCAATATTTTACACACGAGCAGTATAATTTCCCGTTAAGATATTGTGATTTATATAGCAAACTATTAATAATACATTATAATTATATATTTGGAGAAACTTCACAAACCAAAACTATACAAGAGTCAAAATAACCACCAAGACAAATTTTGTGAAAGCAGAACTTAAATATTCTACATCCGAGAGGCATAAAATGAGTAAAACAATTCCCGTGTAAATCAATGGAAGGTGCGTATCAAGATGGCGGGGGTGATCTACAGCGTTAAATACAGTAACATCATAATATTTTGTACATGTTATTATTAATAACTTGTCAGTTCATCACAAACTGCGATAGAGTTGACACAATCTTTAGGAACAACAAATAAATAAATGGTTGGTGTACACAATACGTGTGCGGAAGAGTATGTATAATATGGTATTAATATTTGTAGGGCTTAAGAGCTAATTGATATTGGTGGGAAAAGGAACAGATCGGCGATGTTGGAGCTAATACTGCGTAAACATACAGATAAAGATGTTGATGCTAAGATAAAGATAAAATGAATTGTATGGGCGGTAACAGCACTGTAGCTTACGTCCTTCCCGATACGGGGGAAGCCCCTTATCTTTGTCACGTCACGTCTATCTGTTGATGCATCTACTGTGTTATTTGTAGGGGGAAGGGGAAAATTTCCATCCACCTATTGTGTATTTTTCCTAGTATTTGGCTCACTTCTTCTATGTTACTAATACAAAATGATGTACCAAATAAAGTTTTAAATTAATTTATCTGATAACAGTGCTGGTAAACAAAATACATTATAACAAGCCGAAACACAGGGAATAACGGAAAGAACGAGTGAGAACATAGAGAGCGTAAACAAATTTAAATACTTGGGAGCATATGTAACAAGCAAAAACGAGGTCACGGAAGAAACAAAAGTCGCTTAGCGTAGGACAACGCATGTTTCTACTCAGTTCAGAAACTTCTAACCTCGCGATTAATGTCAAGAAAGTTGAAAATGAAAATATACAGAACGATTATTCTGTAGGTAATATTTACAATTGCGAAAGTTGGAGTAGGACCCTAGCAGATGAACATAAATTACGAGTGTTTGAAAATAAGGTCTTGAGAAAGATCTACAGACTAAAACGGGACGATATGACTGGGGAATGGAGGAGACTGCATAGTGAAGAACCACGGACTTTACGACTGACCTGATGAAATCGCGACGACTAAGGTGGGCAGGCCATGTAGCTCGGATGGGAGAGAGACTAAGATTATATTCCATCGTGGTTGATAAACCGGAGGGAAAGAGACCGTTGGGAGGAAAATATTAGATCTTCGAAAAGTAGGTGTTTGTGATGAAAACTAACTTGATCTTGCTCAGGATAGAACAATGGCGAATGTTTGTTACTGCAGCGATGAACTTGCGAGTTCCGTAAGCCATAGAGTAAGTAAGTAAATAAGGTAACAGTGCTGTAAACTTTATATAAGAGACTACGAAAAAATATTTGTCGCAGTCATAGATTTGATGAATTATTGGTCTCAATGTATCCTCATGTTCAGTAATCGCTTCTTCGTAGCTCTTTCAGTATATTTATTTACACTCTTTCATAGGCAATAATTTACAAGTACCTTTCATTACATATAGTATTTTAGTTCGAAATGTGAAGGTTTGTTTTCATTTTTAAACATTTATGTAGCAAACGCGCATTCAGACAAGAGATGAGGTGGTTGCATTTACTGTTTTACAATAAGGAAATCGATGACTGAACGAAGAAACGTTAACCGCAGACGAACTTAAAGCTTTTAGTAACAAACCATTTAATCATTTTAGATTTCATCACCTAAAGCTGGGAAGCTTTATATCGCCGCTTTGTTCGTCCATCCGTCTGTCTGTTGACAACTTTCAACTTAGGAAATACTAGGGCTACAAAGGTAGTTGAGGTGTCATTGGAAAGGTCTTGGCGAAACTTTTCCAACAATACATGGATCATCCACATCGGCCACTCTGTACTGAAACCTGGCGCTAGCACATTATGGGCAGTCCTTCAACTGGCCTCCACCTGACTTGTCTAAATAGGAAATGTTGTGTAGATTGTCATTTTCGCAGACGATGTGAATAATATAATATAAACTATTGGTTGGACAGAATTGAGCATTTAGAAATTCATGTTAATCAACAGTATCAACATGCATTACTATTATGTACTGTGTTAGACAAAATGGGGGATACAAATGTCAGTGCGTATTTTTTCTCCTACTATCCATATCACACACACAAAAAAAGACAATTTATGAAGAGGTGTCAATCACTTCCCTCTGTTCCTCTGTTATTATGATATATTACGAAACAGAAATAGAGTGTTACCGTTATGTGCTTGTGTTCTACCATTTTGAAAAGTTTTTAAATTAAAATTCGAACTATTTTATAGATAAAGTTCAAAGTTTATAAAGTACCATTGTGTAATTTTTCCATAAGCATACTTGACAGATTTCTCAATCAAATGTTTTATTTGTAATGCATTTGTCACCTTATATTACGGTATTTTCTAAGTAAGAGGGTTGAGTGGATTTTAAAGTGTATATAATAATTCACAGCCATATTCAATCCACTACTGGATGAGGCCTCTTGCGCTCTTAGTGACTGTGATTGTCTACAGTAGAGGTTCATAAACTTATTTTTCCTACAGTGCCCTTTTCAGAAAATAAAAATACTAGGCGATTCCCTTCGAAATGTACCTTTTTTAAACGAACAAACATAAAGACGCAGAGACTAATGTGTGTTCTTTCATGTTTCTATATTTCTATCTACGTACCACAATATAGTAAAGAAAGATGGTGAAGTAAATAAAATACTTTGAAACGTGAAATAATAATAAATCAACCACTGAGCCATTCGCATTACATACAGAAAATTTAGCACTATTGCCAGGTTCGGACCAATTAATGTGAATGTGTATAATTGTAAATAGTTCAGTGTTTTGATGTAAAGTTACGTGAATGACTCTGGTATTTCGTATTCGGATTGCACAGCCAAAGTCTGAAGAGAAAAATTAGTAGTCTCCTTGTTGGTAAAACTTTGTTAAACTTTATTTTTATATGGGCCAGTCTAGTAACTTTGGACTTCGGCCCGTCACGATACGCCTTTAGCTGTTAAAATTCAGAACCCGGGACCTTCGAGCCCATGGCCTACCGCCGCAGACCGCTCGGCCACCCGGCCGGCTCTCCTAGTTGGTAAACGAAATGTATAT
>JAGDQP010000419.1:53943-75145 GCA_022664845.1 Lepisma saccharinum | reverse complement strand
AACAAGTACGTTGACCACAAAAAGAAAAAAAAAAAAAAAAAAAAAAATCATTCCGTGAATAAGCACACGAAAAAAAATTGCAGTTGTCCCGGACGATCTATTAACTAAACGTATCCCACACCATTAAAAACTTTTCGTACACGTTCCTGCAAAGAGTTAGGCAACTATAGCTGCCTAAACAATTCCAGTAGCATGGCTCCTTTGCAGTTTTCAGGAAAAGAAAAAATGGAGGACTGAAGCGTCTTACTGGCTGGACTAAACTGCCAATGATAAGAAAAACTTTAAACGAAAACGGTATAGAGGACCAGAAATACGTTTCCCGAAGCCCGAAAACAACAAAATTACTTCCACGACTTATTCCATGTTTAATCACTTCTTCTGTTTCGCAATTTGGGATCGCAATCTCCATTCATGCTAACATACGCGATCAAAATGGCGGCTGCGAACACTTGTTCAGAATTGTAAGTTTGATTATGGTAAGAAACAGTTTCCTCTTATTGCGCATGTGCGAACATCACACTAGAACTGAAAACTCAGAACTTCCAGCACCACAAAAGAAATATCTGGGTGTTTTTCAATTCCATATACTAACACTTATTCCAATCTGAAACATTACTGGATAAGTCAAGGTACTTTTCAATAATAATAATAATAATAATAATAACAGTGCATGGCCTTACAGAGCTAATTAAACCTTGGTCCATCAAATGAGTTCCGTTAAATTGGGTGGTGAGTGACCTTCCATTCCTTCATTGTGACTGGAGTAAGCTGTTTCCCAATTGCTCTCGCAATGCCCTCTTGCCTATACAATGTATGAGCTCCCAGTAAAAATCGAACCGGAGTTGGCTAAGTAGGAACTATACTGCACGATAAAACCACGTTAGTGTTAATTCAGAAAAAAAGATCCCAAGATACATTGTTGTAGTCGTGTCGTAAGAGACATTGATTGTGGAAGGCGGGTGACCTCCGGATAAAGGTGGGATAGCCAAACTGCATGAAACCACCGTGAGAATTGATAATGAACTGCAACAGTAAGTTTCTGTTCCAAAACTGTCGTGTTTTCTTTGTCTTCATCACTATTCAAGTCTGCATAAAATATAGTCTCTAAGATAAAAGTGTTTGCACGGGATTGCACCAATTATGTCGATAAGGCAGTCTCTTAACACGACCTCCTGAACACCTCCGTCTTCCTCTTTTGTTCTTTGTCTAGCTACCAATGAAAACTTCATTCAGGGAAAGCGATGGAGTTTCCTACTCAATATTCATTGGAGAGAGAATTTGGAACAGTGCAAGGTTTTGACAAGACTTACAAGGCTTTTGGGATCTTTGGGCGGAAACAAACAAGCTTGTGGCACTCTTTCGTCGGTCGCTCTTCGTCTTAATCTTTCATAGTGTCTTCCGCTCACAAGGGAAACCTTACATCAACTGTCAGTGCTCAAATAAGAAGCAGAGCAGAGGGAGAAATGATGCTTATTGTTATCGTCGTTCTTTGTAGGAGTAGTTGTAAATTCATCAATCACTATGGTTGTTTTTCACGATGTTTTTTCTGTCTGAGGGTTTCTTTGCTTGTCTGTCGTAGAGATTGCACTTCTCGCACTTAACGACAAATAAGATCAGCTTCTGATTGATTGGGAAGAAGGTTCTAGTTTTTGCTTGTCACAAGAGGCTCAAAAGGCAGCCGAATTAAATGAGATATCAGCGTCACATTTCCTTCTCATTCACTGAAAAAGAATGTTGAATTCAACGAAGCTAAATTATCATGAACCGTCAATCAACGAGGATTTTACATATCCATTTCAATATTCTTTGAGTTATATCGTTTATTTTTCTAGGCTGTATTGGTGATCATACGTGATTACTGTTTAATGCTGAAAGATAACTTCCGGAGATGGATGGATGGCTAGGAAAGCGTCCGGGTTTTGTATGGTTCAATTATTCTTCTGATAGAATTGAACAAAATACTTTTAAAACTTCAGCTGTAATGGCAGTCCCAAGCAGTATTCGAACCAATTCACCTGTCCAGTTCCTTTCAACATTATATTTTTTTTAGATGTTCATTCATGCAGTTTATATATCTGGATTGCATTGACTTGGAGAGACATATCATTGTTTCCTAACCATAATTTTTCAGTACCGGAGGATAAAGATGAGACTGCAAATATTACTTTAGAGATAGAATTACTCCCTCCCCTTCACGTGGTATAGACGGTAACGTCGCGAGTCTCGGATCAGCACGAACACACAGGTTCGATCCCAGCTGTTGGTTATTCTTATTGATATTTTCCTGTTTCACCAGGCAAATGCTGGAATGGTACGTCAACTAAGCCACTGTCCGCTACCTTCCTCATCTATGTCCTCGGAAACATGATCGCCGAGGTATATATATATCATCCCTCAGAGGTGACAAGCTTAGGTCACATTTGTCATTCAACCAAGAAAAGAAAAATGTTTTAAGAAAGTAGATAGATAGATACAAACACCAGGAGTGCGTAAAAGGATTGGAAATCTTATACGGTTTGTACTCTATATTCTTCTAAGGGCATACAGATCTTACTTACTGGTATGACATTCATGTATTAGTTGTTACCGCATATGGTAATCAGTTTCGTGAAGTTTATGTATGCTCGATGTCTTTTCTTCTCTATATTTGGGGTCGACTTTGGATGTAGAAAGTGAATATTGGGCGTGTTTGACTTTGAGAATGCCAAGGAATGAATTATGAATGAAAAGTGTGTCTGTGCATACCCGTGCGTGCTTCCCTGTGTATATCTCCAACTTGTACTTTACAGAAGTATTATGTATGTATAGACATCTGTCTAGAAGTCCTTCTAACTGTAACAAGAGGTAGCAGTATGTCTTTGGTACTTTTGTTTATGTGCTCTACTTTTTTCGTTCCTTTTACTGTGTCTAAGAAGTAGGTTACATGCGCGTTTTTTTAAAAATATAAAATATATATAAGAATAATAAAAATAAATTGAGTGTGTTATTTGATGGTTTAGGTTATTTTTTATATGTTTATGTGACGTTAGTTCTTTCATGTATAATGAATAACAAAAAAGCGTCTGCTGTTTTATGTTGTAGATTTTATGAAGGTTATATGAAGTAATAACAGTTTCCTTGAAAAATGCAAATTGAAGAGGGTACATTGAGAGAAAGGTCGCCTGGATTGTTTCATATAGTATTTTTTTAGGCTTTTATTTGACTTAAATTAAATATATAGGATGAATGAGAATTCGAGTCTGCGAAGATTGCCATGTTAACACATTGTAAGAAATATAAATAGTTGAACGAATTTTCCTGCGAAACATAATTTTCCAGTAACTGCTGGGAAAAGAGTTAAAAGGTGGCAACACTGAAATGGGTTTATTACCTATCTTGTAGTAGAGACTATAGACTTCTCTGCTACAAAATTTGAATTGATTTATGGCCTTTAGTTATCTCTGTCTCATTCCGGAATAGGGTAGGGCAGAACATAAGGAAGATAGTAGGCAGGACCTTACTTAATGTGACATCCCGGCATTCGCGTGGTGAAACTGAGCGAATCGCTGGAAAACCTCAGTCAGGATGGTCGGCCATGCGGTTCGAACACAAGTGCCTATCCATTACCGATCCAAAGTCCACGACGTTACCACCTGAACCACGAGAGCTGAGTTGCCAAATTTGAAACTAGAGAAAGTAACAGTTTTTCTTATCAGTTTAAAATCTACTTTCATTTCTAATGAAAATGAAGATATAGGGTCAATAAAGTACACGCGAGGATTGAAACCCAGGTCTGAAATTTGGTTGCCTTTAGTATACATATTTTGTCACGCATCTAGATAACGTTTTAGCCACTAGAACATTACTAGTTTACGTCCAGACAGTGTTGCCACTTTGTCACAAATTTCCCTTATTTAGCTTTTTGAAATCTATAGTTCAGAGGTAAACTTTGCAAAGAATATCTTTGTCTTTAAATTTGCCAAGGAATTTAAAATTTAAACAAACTTGTGGCGCTTATTATCGCAAATTTGTGTCTACTGACCGTAACAGTCAGGAATGCTAAAGACATTGATTTTTTTTATTATTATTACAGCTTTTCTATGTTGTGCAGAGTTCCTGAAATAGAGTAGATTTCGAATTTAACTAAAATGACTTTGGAGTTGTTTACAAGTTAGAATAACCTGATTTTGTACTTTTAATATAATTTTATATACGTTTTATTCGGTGACAAGTTGCTTCGAATTCATTGTATAGTTTATGCTACGCAAATAGTGACAGGAAATTGTGTCATCCACTATGTTTCGTGCAATCTCCAAAATAATTATACCGCTCTATATGTCCAGAATTAAGTATCAAGAAAACCCGTAACAAAATTCTAGATTGGCTTAATAAACAAATGAAAAATATTGTGCCAAGAGAAAGAAAGAGAATCAATTTTGCGTACATAAGCCAACGAGCATTCTATCAGAAAATTACAAAACTCTTAAATTTCTGGGAAAACTTTTTTTTTCGGAGAGGGAAAAATAATGAAGAACAGTGTCTAAAGAAACTTAATAAAGCAAAACTGAAAACTTACGTATACTCCAAAACAGGACGTAATTAGAACCTTCTATTGGGTGTGTGTTTTTTTTTCTGCCAGGAACAGATTATATTATTTCTCTGTTTTTAGCAAAGTAATTACCTCTTCTTTCATTTCTCCTCTTTTAAGTAGTCACTAGATTAATTAGAAAACTCCATCAAAAGAAGCTGCTTATGAAAATAAGCGGATTCTGCACGGGATCCTGGCTTTTGTTCAAAAAATTTTGACTCTTTGTTTAATAAAAAGGAGGGAGGAGAAAAGTTTTTCTGTAATATTTTTTGGTGTACACCTTTGATGGAAGCATATTACGTGTATGTATGGTGCTTTTTTTGTGGGTACGATTATGAAAAATGTGTGTGCGTGATGGAATTCTTAAAAAAAAAAAAAAGATATAAATATCCGACTGACTTTGATGTACACGTTGGCAAACCATCAGAACCAAAAACGTAATTTTGTTTCAGAGATTTGATCTATAAAGGAAGAAAGGTTTATTTATAGCTTTCAGGTTTTTTTCAATGTGATATTGTGGTCAGTTCTGTTGTTAGTAGCTATAGAACAAAGTTGAATTCAGGGCACCTAGGAAGGATTTTTTTTTTTCTTACATTAATTTAAGTTTAGAAGTAGTAATAGTATTTGGAATGCAAATGGTATGTTGCTCATGCAGAAATAAAGCGTGTGTTATCTTTTATTACTTTTTCTCGTAAGTGCTATTGTTGCTTCTTAATGGAAAAGGTAAATTAATTAAAACGGGGAAAGTGAAACATAATGAATAAGAAGAATCGTAGTGAATGGTTGGAGACAGATTTTCTGGTTCATTAGAAGTATTAATATTATTATATGACATGTGCATTTATGTTGGAAGAGGAGGACGGTCCTTCTTTAATGACTTTTCACTTTCAAAAGCCCGTTTCCTGTTTTCTTTTGTTTCACTTCTGAACTTTGTTTGTTTGTTTTCCCTTGCGTATATAAATTACTTAATTTTTTAACTGAAATGTCTGAGATTCATAGCATCTTCTCAACACGGAAGTCACAGTATCTTCCCAAATATCTGCCATTCATGAACTATCTTTTTCATTTCCTACCTTGTACTGTGTGTGTGTGTTTTTTTTTTTTTTAATAGAGAAGCGTACTTTATTTTTAATATATGTATAAATAAATATTACAAAATGGTTTTAATGTTTGTTAAGCGTAATGAATTTTCGCGCTTAATGACACTCTAATGAGAGTTTTAGTTCTCATAATCTAACTGTGTATTTTTATTTTTCGTGTAAATACATTTTCTTGGTTATGTGTTGACTCTGGTGACCTAGATGCCCATATTTCCATTGCTGAGTCATTTAGACTCATCTGACCTGATTTGCTCGCTGTGTTGAGATGTTAATTACTAGGAGGGGAAAGTACTCACTTCCTACTACTGATGTTGTGAATGTGAGTGATAAACCTTTTTTTTTTCTCTTTCTCTCTCTCTCTGAATAGCAATTATCCTAGTGAGGATTTTTTAACTCTAATAAATCTTTGCTACTCTGGATGTAAGCTTATAATCATAGAATGAATGTTAATTTCCTTTGTGAGAAGAGAATATGGGAAGCAAATCGGTTGGAGTCTAGTTTCGAAGGTACCATTCCGGCATTAGCCTGATGTAACTGAGCAAAAACCTTGGAAAAACCTGAGTCAGGATGGTAAGCCACTGTGATCGAACCCAGAACATCCCGAATGCAAAGTTAACACTCTACCGACTGAGCTACGGCTGGTTGGTTATCATAGAATAGGAGGTGATTTCTGTAATGTCTCTCTCTACCAGTGTTTAATCGATTCACTTTTAAAATTGAAACCTTACATTTATGGTCGTTCTACTGCATCTGTTTAGTCCGTAAATGATTAAGCCCCTCATATGTGAGGGGTGGATCTCCCAGGAGCACTTCTGTGATTGGAAAGTTAGCAAGCGGGGCGTCTAGGTATCATACTGGGATTCACCTGGTTAAAGTGAGAGGAAACCCAGGAAATTCTCAGTCAGTATGACCGTCAGCAGGATTCGCACCAGCGTACTTCCTTACTGGCGATCCATGGCCGTAACCACTAAACCACGGGTGCTTACTTGTATTCGTTACGACATACACTTTATTCTCTCTAGCGGAAGACAAGTGTTAATGGTAATTAATATCCTCAACCTTTATTCAAGATACTATTACGATACTTGCCTGGTTTGTCTAGAGTAAAACCTTAGAACAGCTCAGAGTCGGATCAAGGAGGGTCTAATGGGGCTGCAGCTCAACGTCCCCACTGGTTCAGGGGCGCCGCCAAAGGTAAATTGGTAACCTACGTAAATAGTAACGACCACAGGATAATACTGGCCCTAACAGCGTTAATAGCCTAGGGCCTCAAAATTGCTTAATCAAGAACTGGGATATCTAGTACCGAGATAATAACCCAGGACCTTTCAATTACGAGGTAGACATGCTTCTTCTAAGTCATCACGTTTGGGCGGTACATTTCTGTAACCAAATACAACAATTGTGTACAATCTTCTTGCGTACCATAAGATATAATGTGGAGTGGATTTATAAGTGATGTGACACTCGAGCTGAATACCTTGTTTTTAAATATTATGCAAAAACTTTCTCAGGTGAAGCGTGTCTGGCTGTCGCTACCGACAATCTTGTTCTGAACTACGTAACTGTTAAAAGTGATACTTTAGAGGCTCACAGTGCAATCTTTCCAAACAAGTTCATTTCATTGCAGTGCATATGTTGGAATTGAATTTATTTATGGCATTAGACATCTCAGGTTCAGGCTGGGACAAGATGAGGGGGAGGATGTTGGAAGTTAGTTAGTCAGACCTACCTTGTAGATACCATCCCGGCATTTACCTGGTGTGACTGAAGAAAGAGCCTGAAAAAAAAACTAAATCAGGATGGGCGGCTGCTGGGATCGCTCCCAGGACACCCCGATTGCTAAGCCAACGCTCTACCAACTGAGCTTCGACCGCTTGGTTGCTTATAAAGTTCAAAATACACTAAAGTGTCGGTTTGAAGCAAATTGAAAATTCCATTGTTTTCCACTCCTTGGCGTTCTCACAATGATACACAATAATTGAATACTGTTCAACCTGTTGATATACATAGGGTCAGGAATATTTTTTGACGATTTATCCAGAATCCAATATCTCTATTGCGATGTCAGTGTGAAGTTGAGACTTACGAGGTCAGCTGTAGACATGTCGAGTGGGATCAAGTACTGCTGAGACCAACAACCTGACAGGATTTTCGCAGGGTTTTCCTCAGTCTCACAAGACAAATGCGTAGTAGTCCCGAGACCCTGACTGCTTGTGCTCGTCTTTTAATTCCACTTTTGATATGCTTCCCCAGAAACATCAGGATTTCGATGTGATGGGGTGTTATATATTGGTCCAATAGTAAAATCATATTTAAAAGAACAGCTACTGGAAGTCCTCTAGGATGAACATCTATCAGTACTATAAGCTACATAAGGAAAGCAAGTTTCAATGCACATTTATGAAGTTGCGAGACAATGACACCAAATTATGTGGGTCATAGTGCCAACAAAGTATTTCACAGGATAACATTTTTAGTTTGTACTGTCAACAACCTTCGTAGTATTTTCTTGCGGACAAACTCTGAACAGTATTTGCAAACATCTTCACGTGGCTAAATTATCTCGTATGCTTTCAAGAGACAATCCAGAAGTATTCTTGACCCTTGTTTGGTTATACCTTCTCTACATTTGTCAGTAGTGGAATGCATACTTAAGATTATAATACAGTCATTGTAATAAAATGCCGCAAGTTTTATTACCAGTCGAGCTCGTTAAGAATTAAAATAATCGTTGAGATGTTGCAAACAAACTGTCTTTATTTCTTTGTTTATTGTTTTGCACCTTCTGTATGTAATGATTATTTTTACAATAAAGAAATTTGCAAGAAATCGTGCATCTTCGTTGCTTTCTCCTTTCTCTTCGGGTGACAGTTTTCTCTCCTTTCCGGTCAAATGAGCTCATCCGTGTACAATTAGTATCAGCGGCATCCTAACCTCGGTGAATGCATATGTTTTGCATCAATAAATTATGTAGTTCGTACGTCAACACAATTAAAAACCGGTACTGTTGAACCTGAGAGAATGTGCAGTAAGTATATGGTACATCTACAAGGTGAAACTGGTTATGGTAGGCCTACTTGAATTTCAACAGGAGTAGTGTGATTAATTAGAAATTATCTTTGTCGATCTTGGAAAAGAAAGGTTTACACTATACTTTACTGCTTGGAGGAGAAGCTTTATATGTATTTCTAAACTCTTTCTTAGTTCATATTTTTTTTTTTTTAATTATTTTTCTTTGTTTGCTTATGAGGTCACTAGTCATGTGTTTTCTTGATCCTTGACGTGAGGAACCTCTATATTAAAAAAAAAAAAAAACCTCTTCTTTGAAGCTTCTGTCCTATCGAATTGCAGCCATCTTAAAGCTTCAGTCCATCTCTTCACTTCCTTTCGCTATCTTTCTCTGCACACCGAAAAGGAAAGGAAAGGGGAATGATCATGGCTGTAATTCAAAACATCATCCTGACATTCTTCTCGACTAATTGACCAGAGAGGATTTATGTCAAAATGACCAGACCCAGGTTTCCCACCTCCTGATCTCTTGTTTAAGAAGCGAGGAGGATCAGCTGGGGTAATTGTGGTCTGAAACAGAAAGTGGATTGTACTTGTCACTCCATTCGTAATTCCAACTGTGTTGGAGCCGCTGTGGCTCAATGGTAGAGCGCTCACCGCTGATGCTAGGGGTCATCGGTTCGATCCAGGCTGATTCACGTGGGCTTTCTGGTGGATGAACACCGTGTGTTTGGATGGTTTCGGAGTTCTACCGTTTCCTCCCACTTTCTTCATTCCACAAATTCTCCCATCATCCATCCGGTTTACAAAATTCTAAGAACCAACAAGAAACAGGCCTTGGTGTATATAAGTTTCGCCAATTTAAACGCAGATAAACACTATAACCATAACGTAAGTCACTGGATTACAATTTTTATATTTTTTAGACAAGAACTTGCTCTCGAACAGTGCCGTTTTTATAATAACTATACAGTACAAGTAGTCTAGCTCAGTGTTTTGCAACCTTTTTATACTAAAGGACTGACAAACTACTGGAAAATTGTTTCAAGGACCGGTAAGATGCCAATAAGCTAGAGGTTTATTTGATGTTCATTTCGTCAGATTCTAGTTATTTTGGAAAGGAAATTTAAACTTCAATTTCACTTTTGAACTGTCGAAATCTTCAAAATAAGTGTTAAATCATTAAATGTATTAATTTGCCGAGGACCAGTACCATAGTTTCGCGGACCGACGGTTGAAAACCGCTGGTCTCTAGCATATCACTTACAATAAATATCTCATTTAGTAAAGCTAATGCTGAATTTCTTCATAACAATATACACAATGAAGTAAGCACAGTCTACCGCCAACGACAGAAGGAGACTTTTCGTAGTACGAGTTGGTCATTATTGGGAGGTAATTTTGTAATCGTTAAAAAGCAACATGAAAGGGTTTCTAGTGAAGAAAAGTTGAAAAAAAAAGTCCCCCTAAGAACGTTCGATGTCCAGTGCTCCTCAGTATGCTGAGCTTCGTTATGACGGTAATGCTTCAGTTAATCCAGCAATTGAAATTATGGATCTTAGTGATGACACCGCGTAGTGTGTTTAGGCGAGAGGACGTTGCATAACTACCTAGATTGCCTACACATAAAAGTGGCCGTGCCGTGGTGGTGTAATGGCTAGCATATCTAGCCGGCAACTCAGAGGTCCGGGTTCGAATGTCGCTTACGGCGACTGTCAATTTGTTCTGTGATAATTTCAACATTTACCATGTACAAGGCTATTTATGAAAAATGTTGTTATAATTGATATTAGTTCCATTTTGGTCTGTTTTGTATCGTACTAATACCAGTAACCAATTAATATTCATATTGATGGAAGTTACGTGGTCATTATATTAAGTACCATTAATTTCTTATTCTTTCTTCGATATTTTTGGTGTATGTTTTCTTTCGCTAACATTTTTTAAAGGTAATCACCCAACTATTTTCTTCTTCTTCTTCTTCTTCTTATTATTATTATTATTATTATTATTATTATTATTATATCTGCTTTATATTTCTTTTATCCCATCTAAGAACTCAGTCAAAAAGTATGTTCGATTAAATAAAGGCACGTTCTTAATTCTGCATTGTTTTTTTTTCAGCATTTTCCTGTATTTGGCGTTATTTGTACATGGAATTGTTAATATCTTTTCCTTCTTTTGTGCATAGTTTCTGTGGGAAGACTATTGCTTTTGTCACTAGTTCAGTGACTTTTTCCATTGTTTCTAATGCTTATTGTTTTGCACCGCTTTCGCTGTATGTATCAATTTCCTCTATACTGCTGTTTGTGTTTTTATTGTTGTGTCTTTGAGATTAGTTATTTTTTGTTTATTGTACATTACTTTTGATGTCTATGTAATTAGTTAATATCGTTTGGTTGGAAGATTCCGGGTTCATACTATTTTATCAACTGAATGAAATTATATTTTCACATCGTTTAGCGTGTGCGTATTTTCCCATCAATATCATACAAATTACTCCCAACATGTTACAAAGTACTGAGTAATATCCTAACTCGCCTAAGCATATACGTAGATGATATAATTGGAGATCACCGAATGTGGACTTATAAGAAATAGATCAACTTTGATTCAGATTTTCGCCTTGAGACAAATCTTACAAGAAATGGGAATGCAATGGGACTGTTCACCAGTTATTCATTGATTTTAAGAAAGCGTATGACTCTATCAAAAGGGAAATACAGTACAATATCCTAGTACAATTTGGAATTCCCCCCCCCCCCCTCAAAAAAATGGTTCAACTAGTGAAAATGTGTCTCAGCGACCCCATAAGCAGAGTACGGATAGGTAATATGATGTCGGATAGTTTCGAGATTCGCATCGGATTGAAACAGGGTGACGCCTTGTCACCATTACTTTTTAACTTTGCGTTAGAATATGTGATTCAGAAAATAAAAAAGGACAAAAAGAGGACTAGCATTGAATGACTTGAATCAACTGTTCTCGTACGCGGATGATGTAGATTTAATAGGGGACGATATAGAGGAGGTACTGGAAAGTAACACCGATGTCTTAGTAGAAGCGTGCGATGAGATAGGTCTACAAGTAAACATAGAGAAAACAAAATACATTATAAGAAGCCGAAACACTGATAATGAAGGAAATAGAAACATGAGAATAAGAATGAGAACATAGTGAAAGTAAACAAATGTAAATACTTGAGAGTATACGTAACAAGCAAAAACAAGGTCACGGATGAAATAAAAAGTCGCTTAGCATCGAGCAACGCATGTTTTCTACTCAGTCCAGAAACTCCTAACCTCGCGATTAATATCAAGAAAGTTGAAATTGAAAATATATAGAACGGTTATCCTGGCGGTAATACTTTAGAGTTGCGAAAGTTGAAGAGCATAGCAAATGAACATAAATTATGAGTGTGTGAAAATAAGGTCTTGAGAAATATATACCGACTGAAACGAGACGAGATGACTGGGGAATGGAGGAGACTGCGTAATGAAGAACCACGGACTTTACGACTCACCCGATGTTGTAAGAATTATGAAATCGCGACGACTAAAGTGGTCAGGCCATGTAGCTCGGATGGGAGAAAATCTAAGATTATATTCTATCGTGGATGGTAAACCGGAGGGAAAGAGACAGTTGGGAATAACGAGACGACGTTGGGAGGATAATATTAAAAGTGATCTTGTAGAAGTAGGTGTTCGTGATGAAAACTGCCTTGATCTTACTCAGGATAGAATCCTACGAAGAACGTTCGTTACTGTGGCGATGAACTTGCGAGTTCCGTAAAACATAGAGAAAGTTGGTATATAAATAAATGTGTCCTCTATTTTTCCGCATGTTCCAGTGCTAAATGGCATCAGATTCACTGTGTATATAATCCGTATATTTATGTCGATTTTAGTGGTCAACTTCTTAGCATAATACCTGGATTTTCGTAGATGCTGGACATCATTATATGTACACCTAGTGTAGTTATATAACTGCTTATGTGTATAATATTGCGTAGCTGAACGTCCCATCCACTTCTAATTTATTCCGTTGTGTATGAGTTCGGGTTTTCAAACTGTGGTACGCGGATGGTTATTATGTGGTATGCCATAACGTTTATAAAAAATATTAAAGTGAAGTTATTTAACATTGTCTGATTTCAAACGTACTCCGAATCCGTACGCAGTATAAGTATTCATTTTTTTATTAGAGTAACGTCTGTGATATTAGTATATTACTTTTCTTTGAGAGCATAACTTAGGGGATAGCTATTTAACCGAAATAAATTAACTTTTGGGTTTATAAGTTTTTTAAACTATGACTTTCATATATGATTCATTCATTGTATTATTCAAAGTACTGCGCTACCTCCACATCTCCCATGCGTCGTTCACGGCGTGTGCGTACCGCACAGGAGATAGCTTTACTATTTATTTTTTTTACTATCATAGCATTTGTCGGGCGTGACCGAAAGAAATCAGAGATAACCCCATGTAGGATGGTTGGCACTGATGACCTATCCTGGGTCCTCCTGATTACAAGACAAGCACACTACTAAATGTTCTGCTTCATCGATATAATAATTAGTGGAAGTATAATAACGTTGTTGTGTTTAAGTATTAGTTTTGAAAATTCCGTAATATTACACGGAAAAAAATGAATTCTAACCTAGTCAAAATTTTGCTAGGTTAATGACGAAAAGGGTTGTAGGTAACCCACTAGTTGTTTATCACAACACTTTTCAGAGATGAAAGTACCGAATACTGTAGGTAAATGGTAACCCACTGAAAAAGGTTAACGGAAATTTGGTTAAAAACAACCAACACGTGGGTTGTAATTTACCTACAAGATGGGTAAAGAAAGAAATAAACAACCAACACGGTTAATTTAAACCATGTGACTAACCCACTGCTCGGTTATGTGAACCGTTTAATGTGTAGGTACATTTAACCGTGTACGAGTTAGTTATTATTTAACCCAGATGACGGTTAGTTGAACCGAGTAGAAAATTCTCGTGTCGTTTGTCGTCTGTTGAAATTTGAAAACGGCGAACTGAAGAAAGTGTTGTAGCGTTCAGATATATATTACGATAAAAAGAAGAGAGAAGAGATCGAGCAATTTAAAGAGTCTAGTAATACACGCAGACGTTTGAAGGTAAGTGTGTATCTTCTTCGTTAATTACTAAGCTTATATGATTCACTTGAAAGTAAATAGATCTTAATAATAAAGCATTTTGTGGGGCCCACTTCCATCCTACGTTCTAGATATTTATTTCAGGTGCAAGCTTTGAGCAGTATTTAGTGTAGTTCTTTAATATTATCATATACCAAGTTACTGAATTTTATTTAATCTATGGTATTATCTATTCGACTACAGTTCCGAAGAGGGGGGCACTCAAACATCACCTAATAATAGTGCAGTTTAGGTACTTCTGCCATAGACTACTGCATGAAAACACTTACTGCATATGGCATGCTTTGCATCCCTATAGCCACATGAAACATACTAAAATGCGTGTAAAATACCAAAAACATGATTTCATGTGCAAGAGACCATGTTATCCTATGTTCCCTCGGTAAACGGTGTATAGAATTGGCCCACCCTACGCATTACTAATTTCAGATTAGTAAAGTTAGGTTTGTTCCCCTTGTTTACGTTAGGATTGTAAAAAAAAAGTAGCTTAATTTATACGTGAAGAGATTTCTATTTATACCATTGGCGACATTATACATGAATGGACCAGTTATCCACACCCTTAAACTCCTTTGACTCACATGACCTTTGCTTAGTTCTCTATATTTGCTACATTTGATACACAGTGTTGAATGGTGTAAGTGTTAAGATCACGTGCATTGCGTATAATAATTTTAAAAAAATACTTTGACTAACTCGTCTATAACTCTCCGACATTGTCCGGGACATTTGCAGCAAAATACATGTCATTCGTAACGAGAAGTGGCGCTATCAGTATTCCTCCCCATCCCACCATCTTAATTTCTGTTGATCAACTCGAGTGCCTGTTTAACAGAATAATAACACTTTCTGGATTGCTGGCTGCCACTAGATGTTAATAGAAATGACTGCGTAAATGATTTGCAAGAGAATGAGTGGTGTAAAGTATACGTACAGCGAAATATTACACTATAGCTCGCTGACCTAAACATCTCTTTATCCCGTTGAATGTTCTAATGTTTCATTATTTCGAATGCGTTCAATGGAGAATATGATTCAAATCAGAGCGGCAATGTGAGTTCAGTGACATCAAGCCTTGATTTTGCATCACATTATGTACTGTACTCATCCGGACGCTATATAATAAAAGTCAAGTAGCTACATTATACTGTGATAAATCTGCCGATAGCAGTCCAAAACATAAAATTTCGGTCGCCTGTTTTTGGCGGGTTAGTTTAGATTAGGTTAGATTACTCTATTTTAGATCAGTTTAGATTACTATATTTCTATAGTAAACTACCGTTCGTGCATTCAGTAGCCTCCTTGGAGATGTTTGGACTTCTAGGAAGGTAGAAATAGCATTGAGATAATACTAAATATGGTTGCTTAGAACCTTGGTAATACCCACGTTAATACTAGTCACCAACAGCGTGATGCAGTTCATATAAACTATTAATTTCATTTAACAAGCAAACCGGCTATTCTGTGTGAGTGTAGAACATAGCACATTAAAGTACATAAGGCTGAGTGTTTCAATGTTTATATAAGAGTTCTGGGTCATTCTACAGAATATTTCGACAAGTGGTGGTTGCTCGACTGATTCCCTTTATATTTGCTACATTGAATCCCATATACAAGCGAAGTTGAAAACAGTTTTTGAATTTCTTATTGCTTATAGTTCAGGTTATACACGGGGTTCGAAAATGAGATTCTGCAAAATTTTGTTGAATACAGCGAATCATAAAGTTATACATATTTCACAAACTAGTTGAGATAATTGATTAATTCAAAAACATTTAAAATATAGACACTTCAGAGAATATTTCAAGCTATGTCTTTAAGTTGTAGCCTCCTCAAAACGACTATTGGACAGCGTGGCTTAAACAACTATAAAATATAGGTGAAATTTTCATTTTTAGATTTTTTTCCTGTTTGAATGGGAAGAAATAACAAGCCGTTTACTTTGTTATTATTATCTACTACTGTTGCTGTAATGACAGAGAAACAATTAACTTCCTGCGTCATTTATTTTTCTTTATATTGAAACTTCAACTTCATAAAAACTCAAATTTGTCAAAATTTGAGGGGTTGTTGTAAGTCGAAAGGAAAGGTAGTACTTGAACAAAATTTCGTATATGAGTTCCTTCGTTTATATTCTAAAACCCCTGAAAGTTTCATTCTGTTATTCACGCCCCTCTATGAAATACAGGTTCTTAAAGTTACTTTAAAAGCTATAGTCGTGCCAATACAAATATTCATTGAAAAATTAGGCTATTGTTAATAATGTTGTATCTATCAACGTAATCATTTAAATCACGTGCCTTGAGCACAAATAGATTATGTTTTACGTTCTTTGTTGGTGTACAGAGCTATTTTAACTGTCTTCTATCTGCTACTTACAGGGCCGTCCAAAAAGGAGTCTACATCTGAGGCGAGGTTCATAAAATCTCACTTACAGTTGGAACCTGGGAAAAAATTGCAACGAATGTCTTGGGCAGAGAAGTCATCTTCCCACTACGAAAAAGATTCTGTTCTTATCCATGGACTAGATGAAGATCTCCTTAACTTTTTCACTGTGTACAAAATTTACTTGTATGACTCGGAACGACTTATCTTCTCTGATAGAAGGTTACATACGTTGTGCTTTGATGGACATTTTTATGTGTATGAAGTGAAGGAAGTGAATGTGAATGTTCAAGTGAATGTGAGGTTTTATTCCAACAATCTCTCATTTCGCCCGTACCCAATGCGAAAATTGTGCACATGACTGGTCAACAATATATTGTTTTGCGTAGTCCGTTGTAATCGAAAATGCGCGTCCTTTTTTTTTCCTTCGGAAAACTTGGTTTTCACAAATTGACTTTTTGATTTGTGGGTGTAATGTAGTGTGTCTATATGTCATGCAAAAGTAATTAAATTGAGTCATTATTGATGAAAAGGTTATTACATTGAGTTTCGGGTTATGAATTCAATCAGGTAAATCTTATTTCTATTATTATTATTATTATTATTTAGCTTTTTAAATGGTACATTTATCATTTGTCCAAATGTGCAGAAAATATTCTGATACATTGAAGTATGTTTGATATTAAGAATTTTTAATATTACAGCAGGATGTGTTATATCACCTTTATTAGGGAACTCATATCTTGTAAGTTCGGATGTAGCAATCCTGTTCTCCCAACAATTTTGAAATCTGCAGACACCCTGCAATGGAACCCGAAGCTTTTTGTTTTGAAAATTATCACAGAAGCAAAGTCTTGTCTTCCCCCAAAAGAAAACTTACGAGTTATTCACTACTACTAATAACTTGTTTGCCAACCAGGTAGCCGTGCTGTATAAGGAGTTAGGTCAGCGACTAGGAGGTCATGGGTTCGAATCTCGCCAGTAGAATGGATGTTTGTGTATTTTAACTAGATGTAAAAGGGCGTAATCGTGATGAGTCGGAATCAAAAGTTACTAGACTGGCGCATACAAAATAACGTGTACTGAAAGTTTTTAATACCTTGTCGGGGGCCTGCTGTCTCTGATTATTCCTTGGTAATTGTCTTATTATTATGCCATTTGATAGCCTTGGATAATTCTATGACCTCTGCAATAACTTATTGGGTCCTACATTTTGTCACTCCTTTGCCAAGGTAAAAGGAGTGACAGAAGGTCTTAAATGAGTTCCCGAGGGGTGAAACAGTACCCCAAGGGGTATTGAGGACATGAGGTGCCACTCTCCTCTATACATTTCACATGACCTTAACTCAGTGACGCTAAGTCACTTTTGATTGAATAAAGGGAACAATTTTGTCCTTTCTGCAGACATTGCTAGCTTTTGCTAATAATTCTTTTGTTCTGCGAAATGAAGTTCGCCCTACCGTGTACATACGGTTAAGACTTGAAGACTAAAAAACTAAAGCACATCTTTTATTTTCTCAAATGATTACCAATTTTAGACTTAAATTAACAAAAAAAAAAAAAAAAAAAAAAAAAAAAATGAACTACAGCCCATGAACAAGTTTGCTCTAGATGGTCAATAAAATTTCAAATTGAAGGTAAGTAGAAGTGAAGAGGCCATAAATTTTAATTTGGAGGAAGATAAAGCTTGCTTTCGCGATCATTTTCAACACCGAAAGTTTGAAATTCCATACGCCACACATTGATAATTCATGTTTTGGAAATCACTCTTTACCGGGGGGGGGGGGGGGGGATGATTTGGCCCACATATCTAATGTTGGTAACTTTTTTTTTATTCGTCAAGGTAACTTTATTTTTATTCTGACATTTTAAACATTACTCGGAGTGGTTAGGAGACCACTTTACCAAAAACTGTAAGTCTCGTCCTTAGCTCACCAGCTCGCTTAGGACATTCATAACAGCTCAGTGAATCAAGGATTTTGATTTCAACAACCCAGTAATTAATAGTGAAGTGTCCAAAACCGTACAAAAACTGATTTTGCCATACCGGTAATAGACATCCTCTGCTTTGTGTCACAGACCTAATGTTACATGCGTCACAGATCTAATTTATAGTTTGTTCGACTATTAATACGCTTGAAACAAAGACATTTCGTAATACATAATAGTACACAACAAAAGCAGTCGTTCTTGTAATGTCATGAATAAAGAACGAAAACTCTCTCCTTAATGACTTTCTTAACAGAATATATGGAAGAGTAGGTGCGACCATGGAACTTACTCCAACACGATGTCAGAAATGTCAGATGAAAGCAATAGCGAGCGAATAATATTCAGTGGCAAGTGAACATACTATATTAAATTTTCCCAGTAGGTGAAATGATTACCGCCCTTAGGAAAATCGTATTTTACAACTTTTCTCTTCAAGTGTCCCTTACTGGTGCGTTTACATTACTAAGTATCGCAAAATTCGATATGGTTGGTGTCAAAACATTTTTACGTTGATTTGACTTAGAGTGACACGTGTTTTATTCAATAACGTATTGGGAGAAATCGTATTACATTCTACCAGGACATGTTTTCAAAAATTATGTGTAATATCTAACTTGAAAATGTAAAACATCCTTGTAAATAAAATGTATAGTGGTTTATACGACTACGAGTTATGTATTATTCATTAATTTTCAGTTACAAACTCTCTAACATAGATACAGGAATAATTGAGGACATGGCCGGAAAAAGGGCACATAGCCCTATGCTTTAGCATTGTCTATGTGCCCTTCTTCCGGCCATGTCTTCAATTTCTCTAAGAAGGTCAACTAATGTTTGAAAAAAAAAATATTGTTTCTGAATATAAAGTATTAATAAGAAGCAACATTTTTAATGTTTACCAGCAGCTTTATTGTGACCTTGAGGCTTCTCGTTTCATTGATTAGTTTGTAGTCTGAAATGTATATATAGTGTTTGTGTATGTTTCCATTTATTTGTGCTACTGAATTGTAGCAAAAATTACATAGTCTGAAAAATTTAGCTTCCTGCAGTTAAACGCATATTGCATATAGTTTACAAGTCTTTTACTTACATGTAAATGTAAATGTGTATTTACTTACGCTTCATTTTTCTGTGATGTTCATTCCAACATTTCATTAGTAACGTCTGTTTCCTCAAAACTAAGATAGTTTTCTTTGGTTTTCTGTTACTGGTACCGGTACCAATAAAGTAATAAGATTTTTATGCACTAAAGATTCAAGATAAAAGAGTGCAGATTTGCGTTTACCTATTCAATGTAAATTAGCATAATGTAACGTAATAAACATTATAATTTTAATATTATTGCTATTTTAAAAAAATAATTACTTTTACGTTGAGAACCTTCAGTCAGTTTCTGAGGTTCTAAGGCATCCTTATAACTGTTTTCTCATATTGTAAATGCATCTTCCGATTAAACTTTTTCATTCCTGTAATAAGTTATGGATTCTGCGCTCATTCTCGGGCTGTTGCGGTTCTTGAAATATTTTAAATTAACGTCTCGTTCAGTGATACCTCAGCTTACCAAATCGCAGTTTGTCAAGACAAATAATTTATAACTTGTTTCAATTATTTGCCTTATTTCAATATTCGCATGTCTTATGTAAGTGCTCTGTGGAGAGCAGTTACGTTCCTGAATATGCTTACATTTGGCACTAATTTATACACCGAAAAATGCTGGGCGGCGGTGGTTCAATGGTTAGAGCGCTCATCTCTGACGCTTGGGGTCGTCGATTCAAACCCTGCATGTGGGTTTTGTGGTGGACAAACACCGTGTGCGTAGGTTTTCTCGGGGTTCTCCCGTTTCCTCCCACTTCCTTCATTCCACCAATTATCTATCCGGCCTGCGCCAAAGTTGTCTAAAGGCATTAAAAATTTAATTCAACCGAAAAGTGTTAAAAACTCCATAACAATTTTACTTACGTTAAATAATGTTGAAAGTTTTATTTATTGCTCACCTGAATTTAAAAAAAAACTCGGTGGATATTTTGAAACAGTTGAACGGTGAACAATATTTGAATATATATTTTTAACTGCAAAATATGTCAAGTTTCGCAAAAGTTTGGAACTTTACGAACGAGAAATTGAAAATCCTTTGCTATTCACGCACAAATATATGTACTTGAGAGCTACAAGCGGGTACGTAACAAATCCTTGTTTAAAAAAAAAAAAAAAACTTCCTTGCGACTTACTTATTTACATTATTAACATGTTTACAACAAGAATCGAGCAACTCTTATTTGAGTCCTTCCGAATGCTGAGAAGTTGCTAGTACTTCTTAACCCCATCGGGGAAACAAATTTCGTTATCGCGTAAGCTTCACTGTGTTACTCTGGTTGTAATTAGCACAGAACAATAAATTAGGGCTTTACTTTTTTTTGTGTATGTGGAGGGAAATAGAAAGACCAAGTGCCAAAATTATCTCGTCCGAAAGGGTTAATAAAGAACTTGTACTCAAAAGAGTACAAGGCTGGGCTCTAATTTTAAGAAATGCAGATCACGACATGGGACCACATTCAGGTTCACTTTATGGTTCGCAAAATATGTAAAACTGAATTCAAAAATATAAGGTCTTTAGGTAACTTTGGGCCAGACCGTCAAAATATGTGAAATTTACAGGTGAGATGTAACATTTCTGATGTGTGAAGAAGTGTTGAAATGCAAGATATAACCAATTTTCGAGTCATGGAGGTGTGAAATAAGAGTGACGACTATTTATCTTCTTGTGCGTTGAGGGCAAGCACAAGCAGTATGTTCTAAACGCCATGTATATCGCGTATAATGAAATAATAATACCCGACTTGACTTTAACAAACCCCTTTTCGCTCGCCTGAGGTTCTTTCCGTGATTTTGTCGAAAATCACATGTCATTCATAACACAAAGTGCGCCATAAATATTCCTTCGCAGACGCCATGTTTATTA
>JAGDQP010000419.1:6682-53933 GCA_022664845.1 Lepisma saccharinum | reverse complement strand
GTAAAGTTTATCCCCACTTTCTTACTGACGACACCGAGAAGACCACATTTACGTGGCCAACGTGGCTGTAATTACCAAAAACCATCACACGTAATTATCCAATATGGTCTGAGAGATAGAATTGTACATATCAAATTATTATTTATGGTGCGAGAACATAATTATTGTTAATTACTGTCATGTTGGCGCACAGATGTGATCATTTCCGTGCCGGCCAGTAAGAACATGTAGCCATGCTTGTCTTGATAAGCACGTGGTAGACGTAACCTTATTTCTCGGTTGCTGCAACTACCATGAACATAGTTGCAATAACCCTTCCAAGGTTACGTCTGGCAAGTAGGATCAAGAAAATAGGTTAAATCAACCGATTTACTTATTTACAGTAAATGATTAGCACAGTTAAAGTAACTTAGAAACTCGGTTGACTTAACCCAGTAAGTTAATCGCTGCAACTGATTGCTAGGTTAAACTAACCGAATGCAGTTAGTTATCATAACCCTTCAAAACAACCTATGCGCAGGGTTAAATCAACCCACTAGATTTAACCTTTTCAGCTGGGTTGCCGTAACCTTGCACTTATTAAGCTCTATATTTACCAACTCACTCGGTTAGATCAACCTTTTTTTGGGTTACTAGTAACCTTTTATTTTTTTCCGTGTACATGGTGGTACGGCGAGAGTATGAAACTCTGTATCGTATGGTTCGCAGAGTTATTTGACGGCTTTTTTCAGGAGTAGAAGTTTCGGACGCGAGTCCATGTCTTCTAATGGTCTGATGAGACATTGACGGAATGCATAGAAGATAGTTGGATTGAAAAGGACACAGCTTAGAGACCTGCACGGGCCGAATTTTTCGGCCCAAGCCCAATCCAGCTCGGGTCCGGAAAGCTTTAGAAGTTTTTGGCCCAGATCCAACCCGGCCCGATAAGTTTTAAAAATTCTTGGCCCGAGCCTGGCTCGATAAGTTTTAAGAATTCTTGGCCCAAGTCCGGCCCGGCCAGATAATTGTTAAAAAGTTTTGGCTCCAGCCCCAATAGATTTGTATCTGGTATAATAATAATATAATGCATACAAGCCTATGTGAGTGTTTGAACAATGTGATACGCTTAGATTTGCTAGTCATTTTAATTTCATTCTACAGGATTGCCGTTTCAATTTATTTCTAACACAAAGGATCAAAATTATCCTTTCGTTTTGAACAGTAGGATTACTTGTAGTCGCAGGTTTCTTAAATCCAGCAAAGAAGTAGCTACTCAAAATATAACTTTTATTTACAAAACAAATTATCAGAAATTTGACCCCACCCGCAAGCCCTACATTGGCACGGTATTTAACACCGTATTAGACTGCAACCCTGACTTCATCCACCATTTTTTCCTGTGCGTCGCTGAAGTGGAGAGAAGAACAAAGAGTGCGGTTTCCTT
Organism: Lepisma saccharinum; assembly: GCA_022664845.1. Classification (NCBI taxonomy): domain Eukaryota; kingdom Metazoa; phylum Arthropoda; class Insecta; order Zygentoma; family Lepismatidae; genus Lepisma; species Lepisma saccharinum. The sequence continues at coordinate 52,510 of JAGDQP010000419.1, read as the reverse complement.
TCTTTCTTTTTATATCAAGACGACAACTCTGACAGTTCGTTCCCTGTGATCCACTGGTTGGGTTGACCATATTCTGGTATTGACACGGACCATCAGAGGAAGCTTCAATAGGCATACTGTCTTTTGTTATTTATTGAGTTACTGGAGTCAACGCCCAGGTGAACAATTAATCCTCTATAGCGAAAGTGGAGCCGCTAAGCAACACCAACTGTAAATTTGCATTGTTTGTAATACCTTTCACTCCACGTGGCGTGCACACAGACTTGAACGTTTGGCTTTATTCCAATTATCGTTTAATGAAAGTCAATAATTATTGAACTGCTTTAAAGAAGTGCAATTAATCGGCCCGAGCCCGGCCCGACCTAAAGAGAAAGCAGTGTTGGCTCGCGGGCCTAGCCCGGCCCGTGCAGGTCTCTAACGCAGCTATCGCAGCCTTTGTTGTTGTCATTAATTGAGAAAAATAAGATAAAGATAAAATGAATTGTATGGGCGATAACAGCACTATGGCTTACGCCCTTCCCGGAATTGAGAAAGAAGCGAAAGTAAAGGATGTAAGTAGAGGAAAGAGCAGAGAAGAGGAGAAAGGGAAGTTGGCAGTCGTCAATGAGAGATGAACTTGAATTAGAAGAAATGTTATGCTTCAGAGAAGGAAAGGCAGATGTAATTGAAGTATGATCTTCAAAATGTGATTGAAAAAGTTTATTTCATGAAGTATTATGGGATCATGACTTAGGGTGTTCTCCTAGTTGTAAAATTGCCATAATTAAAGTGGGAGTGTCTTCAGCTTCTTGTATCTTTGGAAGACCAGCTTGAAGTTTGGACATCGTGTCTTCAAAATTGAGTGCTTGCAGATGAAGCAAGAAATCTTGTAGTATAGTGGTACGCTAGTCTAATAAAAGTTTGAAAGCCATTTGACTAATGAAATTCAGTGTAAGTATTTTATAGAAAGATGCTGTACGTTTGCACGAAATCCGAAATTTTAACTTTGTAATTACTACTAACAGAAATTATATCTATCTCAAGCGTTTAATAAAAAAAATATAACGATTAACATGGTTGTTTACTACCATAACGTTTCTGTAAATAAAGGTTCCATTAGTTTAAATTATATGAAACCATCTTATCAATAATTAGTATGGAACAAAACATATTCAACGATTGCTAAGGAATTTTACATTGTAATTTAAATAGAAAGCTTTGAATGAAGTATTGAATTGTATTGTATCTTGGTAAATAATCAAAATGTAATATTTAGTTAGTTTGGTGATAAAATACTTTGCATTTCTTTTATATTTTATTGTGTAACCCTTCGTCACTGTGCATGAGCTTACTCTTTATAAATTAACTTTTTTACCGAGAAGTTATATGGCTCCTTCTTATTATACGCCAGCAGCTGTTCATAGCACGTAAATAAAGATTAAATTATTATGTCGTCCCGGGTTCAAATCTCGACCAGGACCTGGAAACTTCTCTCGCAGTGGTCTCATGCCTAGCGCTCTGAGGTGTTCTTGGCCACCTTTGGGAAGGTAAAGGTGGTCGAGCGCGAGACTGACCACCCCACCTCACGTTGTACCGTAGGTCAAAAATCTGTGGAGCGTTACCTTTACATCCTCTATGCGCCGTTCGCAGCGCATGCGTATAGCACACAGAGGATTATCTTTATTAGGCCCTATTATTATTATCAATTGTGACTAGTACGAGAAACCAGTACATTGAAATCGATAATTCAGAAATAGTAATTTTAAACATTTCAGTCTGATCTGACCAATAATGTAGACTTCTCTTGTCGTTATAATGTTACTGTAACGAGTACTTTCATGGTCCATGTATGGCAGAGGAAGAGACGAACTTGAAACTTTTTTTTCTAAGGACGTTCTTTATTTAATCTTCCAGTTCAGTTGACTGTTTCATGACAAGGATGGACTTATAGCCATTTCCATTTATATGTTGCGTACGTTTATAGACATATTTTCTTGTGTATATGTTATTCTGAGAATCTTCATATTTCGGAAGATTTTTGTTGCAGAAAAACATCACATTGTGTTGGCCTACTTCACATGGAATTGGTCAAGTACCGCACGTGTACCACATTAAAAAAAAAAAAAAAAGACCAATAAATGTGCATATCCTGGAGCTTCTCCGCACGCGTCCTAATTTACAAATACTACCGTTATCAATGCCTTCATAGTTAGAATTACCGCCTCGATATGTTAATCGGTGTTTCCTTCAAGCATTTTTTTTTTTTTTTATTTCTAGTCTAAGAACAGTGATGACGCATAATTACTTGTTTGACACGAAATTTCTGACAGCTATTCGTGAGAAGATTCTATGTGAAATATTCACAAACTGTATTCGTTTTTATAATACTTATATGTATGTATGTGTGTGTGTGTGGTCTTTTTTTCTATATTCAACCTATAACTTTTTATGTCTTGTTATTATCAATTATTTTTTTTTTGTTTCCAATTTGTGTTCCAATTACCTTGAACTCGAATTACCGGAAATGGGAGTGTTAAATGAATTATGATAGACGATCAGAACAAGATAGTATTGACAATAATTACATCAGTTTCCATCGAGAAAGTGAGCGGTCTTAATCAAAGAAAGACTTTGTGAGTATAAAGTATTCTGCACTATAGAAGATAATACTTTTATTTTACATTTTTTTACACATCCGTTCAGAAATTCTTGTCTTTTACGCTAAAGAAGTGTTAAGAGTTAAGTACAGTTTATTGTGTTTTTTCTAAAGGTAAGTTTTGAACTCTTCTGGAAGACCTGGTGTTTCAGCATCTCTTTTTCAGCTCTTTTTGTACATAATTTGTTCACTGTCCGTTGTATTTGCAATGGACAAATGTGGTATAATAGGATGATGATGATGATGATGATGAGAGATTTCAATTGATCGATAGCAGTTGCTAAGGATTGAGTCAAAGTGGATTTTGGATTTCTGTAAGATCCTTGTATGTATCTATCAACCCTTTACTGATGGTTCTATTATTAAAAGAAGTTCTTTCCATTTTACAGTTGAGTGTCTTGGTCATGGGAGTGTGTGTAGTCGTTAGTGTCTTTTGTATGATGATCTAGTTGGATTTTATGGACTTTAGGCACCTCAGGGTGAGGAGAGGATGTTGGAAGGTAGTCGGGCAGGGCCTAATGATGATCTTGTAGGATATGAGAAGTTACCATACTAACCGTCTCCAGTTTGGGTACATAAAACGTGTTTGTGTGCACGCTGTTCGAATCTAACCTAACCTAATGGTCATTAAATCTATTTGACTGAACTGTTGGATGTTACAGTCCTCACTCAAGTCACACGCATTATGGTACGCGGGGGGAATTCGGGTCATTTGAAGGTTTATTATATATTAGTATGACGAGAGTGAACTGAAACCAACGCGTTTGACGGCACTGTGCTGCCATCTTGTAGACAAGTGAAAAACCGATCTCGGTCTTTCATGACTTACAAGCAAACATACAGATGGATGTTTCTGAAGAGTGAAGAAAAAGTGTAGAAATACCCTTATATTTGTAAAATGGTGAAAGAAATTGAAAATTAATACATATTAATGGGAAGGCGCAACATGTTGGAAGGCGTTTTTCACGGCCGCCATATTGAATTTCGATTGGTTTGCTTAAATGGGAAGGGGGTCGTGTAATATGTCATTTACGGCTAGAATTTTACGGAAAACAAGTTTCTGAAGTCAGTTTTACTGTAAATGTATTATTGTGAGAGATTATGGTATGTGACATTAGGATGAGCTAATGATGCAATAACCTGAAAACACCCATTTTATTTTGGAATAATGAAGAAATTGAAACCTAAATGCATGCAAATTGTTCTTGATTATATTGCGATATCGATATGCATTTGTATGTATTTAGTTGACATTTCCTTTATTATTTTAAAACAACATGGTGTTTTCAGGCTATTGCATCAGGAGACTATACTAATGTCAAATACCATTATCTCTCACAATAATACATTTACGGCAAAAATGGCTTCAGAAACGTGTTTCCCGTAAACTTCTAGCCCAAAATGACATGTTACACGACCCCCTTCCCATCTAAGAAAAACAATCGAAATTCAATATGGCGGCCGCGAAGAACATACCCTCCAACAAGTAGCGCTTTGCACCCAGTACCCGTTACTGTGTATTTGCTTTCCATTTCTTTCAGCATTCTACAAATATTTCCACACTTTTTTCTTCACTCTCCAGAAACACGAATCTGCCTATTATATCATCGGTATCTCCCAAAGTAATTGCGCTAGAGTTGCCAAAATTTCCATGTGAACATAATTTTGACATTCTAACCATGATGATAGAAGAACATTTAGAACTTTTTTCTGACCCATTAGTATGTTTGCTTGTTAGTTCCAGTGAAGCTAGGAAGTGCAGTTAAAAAGAAGCTGCTAATATTAATTTATTGTATGGCATTCTTACAAGAGTTCATTTCGTCCGCGACTTTTCAGAATACATTTCGATATATGCTCATTTATAATTTTCTTTTAAGGGGATAAAAAAAGAACAATATTTCAATAAAATTAATGGACGTATTTGTGGTTACATTTGTTTCATTTGACAATAATTACATTTTCAACAACTCATTCGAGCTTGATATAAAGTTCGAGTTTCAATCTTGACTAATCTTTATTTCTGACTTTCTCAGTTGCAGACATTTGACATTCATAACCCTATTTTTGATTCTGTATGTAGACATCTTTATTTCCAAACAAACACTCCATGCAATAATATTCTTCTTTGATATCTTCTGATTGCATTAATACAAAGGTCCAGTATGCCTTTTCGATCCGTCTTGCCAAACATTTCTTGGCTAACTAGTCTTCTTTCTTCAAGTGCAGTTTTCAGTTTCAAACGATGCATCTTGTGAAAAATCATTATAATTCTGCATATTCGAATAATAAACATAACTTGAAAACTTTGTCACCCTTAATTTGGATACTGACCAAGCCTCTCCTCAATATTTTTTTGTTTCTGGAGTACTATCGTAGAACAAAGGGCAATCTTTTATAGATACTGCCAATGGTCTTCATTTAAGGGATTAAAATTATTCCTGTTAATGCTAAATTAATTAGACTGATTCCTTATATACTCGTTCTAATTGCCAATATCACCGTACAATTTATATAACATTCTTTTTCCATTGGTAAGCACAGAGGTACAGGGAAATGGTAGTATAACATTTGTCAGCACTGCTCTGTGATTACTCAGGAGATATCCAGATGATAAGCTAAGGGTCAATGCCCTGTAATACACAGAGACTCACGTGAATATAGTCGAATTTTTACATTTTGCGATACAACACAAACATTACTCACAACTCACAACTGATTATGTTAAGTTTGGAATGACATCAGTTACTGATAAGACGTACCCTTGAGACGTGTATACTGATTATAAGCTTGCATCCTAATGCATATTAAACAGAATACTCAGATAAACAGAACTAAACTACCCCTGTAAATATGTGTGTGCCGATGACTTTTCCGTATTCTCGGTGAGTTGAAGAAATGAAGTCATTAAGGCACATGCAACTTAACAAGATAATTAGAAACCCCTCTCTCGAAACCTTTGCTAATGAGTAATGATTTTCACAATCTTGGTGATAAATATAAATTATAAAATTTATCAAGTAACGATTTTGTTCCTTCAATGCTTTCGTTTTGTACAGGGAATGCGTTTGGCAACGCATAGCAGCGATGACTTAGGGCCTCACGGTTTATTGCTGACATTATTTTCTATTTCTTTTCACGAATTTTACATATACTAACAAAAACTTGGTTTTTCAATACGTCCGACGTGCCCTGGTGTTTAAATATGTGAATTAAATTACTTTAAAATTAGAACTTCACGTGTGGCCTAAAGTCACCGTAGAACCACGGGCCTCTTGGCAGGCAGGGATAGGTGAATCAAGCGGGAACTCGAGCCGACAAGCGCTACGTTGCGTTGCCAAACGTGTTCCCTGTATAAAAGTACTTCTAGTACATAATGCCATTAATACATTTCACTCAAATTTAGCTTTTTTTTTATGTACCGAACTATCTAGTTACTGCTTAAATAACCTGGACCTGCTGTTATGGAAAGCTTGCAAAACCGAAGTACTGTACATCATTAATGACCAATATTTGAGGGGGAGGGGGGGGGGAAGTTAAGTGCAGAAAAATGACATTTCACGAGGGTGAAAATTTGTGGTATTTTTTTGTAAAAGCCATTTTTTTATGATTCATTCTCTGTGGAGGTCATCTTCCACTTCGATAACTGCGTGACTGCTGTCATTGGTAATGACATGCAGATGTTGTAATATGTTTTTGTTTTGTTTTTAACAGCTTGACATTAACAATACCGAAAGGGTGTTTTTATGTATCAGCTACCACTCAATATCCTTTGAGATAAAACGTCTGCCGGAAGATAACAAAAGAGAATTTGTATTTTAAAAAAAGGTTATGTGTTAAGGAATTATTGCCGATCATTAAACCATTCAGGCGTGCATCACTATTAAGAACATATTTTCAAGTAGGGTTGCCAGTGGTTCAGAGTTTATGGTGAAACAACTGTTGCCAAATTAGTTCTGCTAATTTAGTTTCACGCTTACTGTCTTCAACATTTCCTCATTTACGTTTTACGTATTACGTATCTGTCTTGTCTTTTCCATTCTTCTTCATATTCACATTTTGAATACTTGGAGTATTGTTTCGTCAGTTTTTCGTAGAATCAATGTTTTGGTTCCTTATTCCCAGGGGCGGTGAAATTGGTGAAGTTGAACTTCCCTTATTATTTTCATACACGTTAACTAAATAGGCATTTATAAGTTTTAATTCAGTCATTATCATCTAAGACCAGATAGTGGCATTATCATTATCCCAAGATAAATGTTAATGAACTAGAATTTGGTAGTACTTCAACTATTATTTGTGTCACGAGTCGCCACTGTTTATTCCCCCACAAAATGTCTAATCTTTCCTTTCTTTCTCATCATTTCATGGAAAACAAAAGATTCTTAGTGAATGCCTCTTCCGCCGTTGTTAATCTCGCTTTTATTTCATTTTTGCAGTTCCTATTTTTAGTTGTAGTTCTCAGATATTCTACAGTTTCTGATGCAATTACCATTCCCTTCGCTTTCCTTTCGTTGATTTTTGTTTCATGTTCCTTCCAGTTTCTGTATAGCTGCTGTAACGTATTGTTAAGTGATGTCCTATTCTCATGAAATTTTTCATACCTATTAGGATGTCTCTTCGCAAGAATAATTTGCAAATGTAATTCATTTGATTTTTCTTACGCCGACTCTAATTCCTCTTTCCTTATTGAACCGAAAGAAAAAAATTAAAATACCAAAAAATAAAAAAAATAATAATAAATACTTTTTTAAGACGTACTTTTCTTAAACAATTCATACTAAAAAGTAAAAGAATAATTTTGTTTATGCATGACTAAAACGAAAAGCATGGGGCGCGATCTAACATACAGTCACTGTATAAATCCTTCAATTGGACCACTCCATGCTTTTGTTTTTAGTCATGCATAAACAAAATTATTCTTTTACTTTTCAGTACGAATTGTTGAACAAAAGTATGTATTTTTATTTTCCGAGTTATTTCGGTGTTGGGATACTTTTTCTCAAACTAATGTTTTGTGACTCAAATCCTAAAGTGTTCTGCATCCAGTCAAACCCAACATCGTTGCAGACTAGTATTTATTTTAGGATAAAGAAGTCCATATTTTTTTAAAAAAAAGTATTAAAATATACTGTTAAAATCTATAAATATGTAGAAATATATGAAAGTAACAATGGAATATTATATTGTCACACGACTTACGTCGGTGTGCAAAATTTCATTATTATATGACGTTGGAAAATTAGTTAAATTAACGTTGAACGATTTGAAGACACCACGAATCATCGTGAACTAAAGAAAAGAATATAAAAAAGAAATTAAAAGTTATATAACCAGATGGGTATCCACAAATTTAACTCTAGGCATTCCACAGGATAAGGGCTCATTAGCTACAATTTCCAATGTTATTAATGCTGCGTCTGAAGATATTTTTCAGTTTAGATTGAACATACTTCGGTCAACAGATGGACATCTCTACGTTGGACAGCAAGCATTTACAAAATATCAGAAGAATAACATAAAAAAGTAAGGCTTACAAAGAAATCCCCACAAAGAACCATCAAAATATAATCCACAGACGACAAAATGAAAATTAATTAATAAAATCAAAATAAACCATTTAATTCTGTTAAAATTTAAGCGCGTTCGGCACATATGGAGAAGGAAGAAGAAATAATTCATAAAGAATAGACATTCATTATTCTTATACCCATAAATTAACCTTCAACAGAATAACATCTTTCTTTTTCCTTAATTTCTCCTCACCTAATACAGTAAATTCAAACCAAATTAGTTTTTAACCTAAATTATTTAATACTATGGCTCTTGTACACTTTTGGTACATTTCTTGTGCAGTTTTCGTGCTCTTCCTGTGCAATTAACTCGCAATAAAGTAGTTAAATATTCAAATAGAGTTTATATAGGTAGGGCTTTATACCCAAAGTCAAAACAGACATCCGATTCTTTTAACAAATGCTCTCACAATTTACTTCAAAATCCAAAGGACGAAAGTGGCTTAAGATAGCCAGAAGTCCAGCTTTGGTAGCCCTGCGGGCCCATAGCAAAATCTACATTACGTTCGTTCGTTCGGTATGTGTTGGATAGTCTGTTTTTTGACTATCAGTACGTAAGGACTAGTTCGGCCTTTCACAGAAACGTAACGTGAGTGACTGGTGGTCTCAATGGCTTACCCAGAAGCAGAGGCCTGTGGTTCATCACTTCCTATTTTTGCCAGAAGTTAATACAAATCTGTCGAAAGATATAATCAAATACATCCTTGAGTCCAACCAACCTTCAACCTTCCTTAATTTTATGAAAATATATTTCAAATACAGGACAAATGTAGATGATCATAGATTTACCCCGCCCCTTCCCCTTTAAACTTCATTGCACCCTACTCGCTTAATATCTGTTGCCGACTAATGCCTGTCTCCATTGGATGTATCCGGTATTAATCAGTACTGTTAATGCGGGGACATAATGATAATTACTCTTGTACTGTGGTAAAAATAGTCTTGATCCGTTCTGGCAACCCGAGTAATAGTCGATACGCTTTCTGCTTCTCATTTTTATTACCACCCACTTCTAGGATACCGTCTGTATCAACGGCTGTCATTATGAGTTTCAGCTTCCTTTAAATCTTATTCAGTGCTGTTACCATTCGACATTTCCAAGGTTAACAATGTCACGGGAGGCCTTTTTTTTTTTTAGGTAGCTTTTGTATATAGAAGGAGAAAAGAAGTATTTACGTCACTGCTTACGTAAATATCAGTCTCTTAGTAACTACGGGATAAATAAGTAAAAAAAAAAAGTGGGGGAAGAACACTTCGTTTACTTTCAGGCTTCAAAAACTTTGCTTGTCTGTTGTCCTATTTTATTTTCTACTTGACTGAGCAGGTGAGAGAGAAATTAAGTAGAGATTTGTTTTTAAGAAAGAAAAAAAAAGGTGTTTTGGCTTTTCATAACAGCAAATATATGTATGAACTGTATTCATGTATGGTGAGTAGTTAAGTTGGAATCCTTGAAATATGAGTCGTAGCCAGAAAAAAAGAATGATTACATAAAAGTTATGTTACTTAATTTCTACTGGTACGGAAAACAATGCTAAAAATCTTTAAAAGAAAGAAAAAGAATAGTAATTTATGTATGTAGACCCTAGAAGTTGACCCTAGATTACAAATCTTCCTGTGAGAAACGTAAACACAAATCACTCGTAAATTTTGTGACTCGATTTTTTATATTTTACTTTGTCTTGTGAATCGACGTTGATTATCGACATTGATCGACTTTGATTACCGACATTTACCAACGTTCATTACCGATATGGATCGACGTTGATTACTAATATGGATCCATATTGTTTCATGACGAATATTATATTTTTAATTTTGTTTTGTTCATCGTGTACACAAGATTTTGTAGAAAATCGATTTATTCTTTAGTTCTAGAAAATAGGTAAATTATACCGATAGTCGATGTCGATCCCAGATCGTACGACATGGGCTCAAGAGCGGCCTCTCTTTCACCAACATTAGCGATGTCGGGCGATGTGGGTCCCATCAGCGGCCGACATCGCTGTGCTACTTGGGTCGGCTCACCAACAGTGACCCGATTTCAGCTCTGGACCACAATACAAAAAAGAAATAACCAAAAATATATGATCTGTTTACGACGCGTCACCCTACACAGAATAACACAAATGACGAAGACTAACTTCACTCGGTCAGTAGGCATATCTGTGTAAGCTAGGAAGGTACTGGGAACGAGGAGGATTGGACATGCACGATTCGCTAGATATGTATACATTGTATATTACGAATCGTAAAAATTACGAGTGATTTGTGATCTAGGGTTAAGGTATACAAGTCACATTGACAGATAAAAATAAGTTCACGGTAGTATTTTATATTTATAACCCCAAATATATGTGACATAAAATTGTCATATTTTTACATGGACACATTAAGGTTCAAGGTTTCTTTGTACAAAATATGACATTTTTATGTCACGTATACAGTATAAAAACGATTACGTCGAGCTTTTTATATTCGTCAATGTCACTTCTATCCTTTTCAAAATACTGAGTAAATGATATTGGAAGTCGGCCCCGATATGCCAAGGACCCATCACTTCTGTACTCTTTCACCTCAGATCAATTTTAGAAGATACTTTGTACATTTTCAGATAACTCGAAATGTTTCATTCAGATGTTTCCATGGCCTAGGGAAGAATAAAACATTTGCGCAGAGCGGAGACAGATGCCGGATAGTCTTCACGGTTGTCTTTTGATTTAACAATGGGACTAAAAAGAACAAAATAAACTTCCCATACGTCATATTAAAAAAGTTCGGTGCAAAAATGAGTTTGTCTAAGATTATCAAGATATATCCACAAAATATGCGCAAGAATACAGAACTAATCACTTCTTACTACTGCTAATATCAATCCTTTTCGCCAAGATAATGTTTACGTCAAGTTATGTTGTGTTGGATTGAGGCTATACATGTCTTTGCAACTCGTTAAACTAACCCATTAGCTACACAGAGTTTATCGACCTTGCTCTTGCAGTCGGCTTTGCCAAAAGGCTAGTAGCGAGCGGCCGTAGCTCAGTTAATAATGTTAGTTTCGGATTCAGAAGGTTTAGGTTTGAGTCAGGATGCCAGCCGTCCTGACCGTAGATTTTCAGGGCTTATCTTCAGTCGCGCCAGGATTTTCAAACTAGGCCCTGGCCCCGATTTCCTTTCTAGATTATCTCCCTTTACCTATTCCGGTCTGATCCAAAGATGCCTAAAGACCATAAATAAAAATTCACAAACATCATGGTCAGCGCAACGACTCCGATCAGCTTTAGAGACTTTAACTGGTTTACGAGACCAGAATGCGCTACTTCTTACTTTCGGTAACTTCCCAATTGTCATCACGATGCTGGATGGATACTTTAGAACTCAGAGCTTGCGCTGAAAGCGAAAGCATTAACCATTCTACATTCCAGCTCATACTATGATGATGATAGTAGAGGTTCTTCTCGGAGGTAAATCTATAATCCAAAGGTCCTTGGGCAAGGTGACACTATGGTAATTTGCCATTGCCTTTCATGAATTAATATGTCCTAGGGACGGTACCTACAATGTAGAGTGGGCTCCACAGACCACGCCCGGATAGCAGCACAATGTAGAGTGTGGAACCCCTGATAACAAGATAACGAATGTTGTCGCTCATACACTGTCGACCATTTTTAAACAGTAAATGTATAATACAAATTGAATTCTAGATTCTTAAGTTGTAAGAAATGTACCTTTGCATTTCCTCATATGCCTTGTTGAAAGATTTAACGCCATTACTTCGCGGTTTATCATTTTCAATTTCATTTGCGTCAGTGTATAAACCTGGGTAATCAAGAATCATCTAACATCAACCACAATAGCCAAAATTGAGATGAGAACCGTTCTTCTCTACTGCAGATGATTGATTTGGTGAAATACATCTCTTTATGTTCATGTAGTGTTGTGTAGGTTGTCTTTATGGATGGGTTACTTAGAAAATGTCTTAGGCGTATTGCTTCCCATGACAAACGTGTGTTGTATCTTTTCTTCCGGCTCACATTGCATATCTTGAAGTGAAAGTGATCTGTGCAGTATCCCATGTCATTCAGCGCTTGTCATACATTTTCTCATGAACAGCGGGGAATCAATGAAAAAAAAAGTACAATATAATGTTTCGTGGAGAGAAATTCAAAACGCAGAAACGGTAACAAATGCGTGAAAATACGGAAAGGCATGCTCTTTTTCTCAAGATAATGTTTTGTCCGAATAACACCCCCAATGCGTTCATGATTTTGTTCATCTGTTGCAACCGATAGCGGCTGGTTCTTCCAAAATAGATTATCCTTCTCCATTCATAGGTTTTTAGTGTTAAACGTACAATTTTCTTTCATTATGCAGTCCGTGAGATCCATCTGTTTTCTTCATCATCTTATTCCTTCAACATTTAATAACCTTATTTTCTCAAATCCTGTCAATTGGTCCAGAGCTAAAACGAGTCACCGGGTCTATACGTGAGACCCGGTCTGACTCGATTTTGACCTGGTGACCTGGAAGACCCGGTGTTCTTTCCTTGTTTTCCACTGTTGCGCTTGAACAATGTTTATTTTAGGGGTGGCCAGTACCGGAAACAGAACACGTAAAACCCGAAAAGTTATTAAAAATAGTAATAAGCTATGGAAATAGTCTCATATCCCCGGAAAGAATAAAAATACCGTCGGAGGTGTGGATATAACCCCTGCCCCATCTGAAAGGCGATTCTGAAAGAATTTTGTGTATGAAGTATTAAATAAAATAAAAGGATTTTCAAAATTCTCACTAATGAAGTTACCATACATAAGTTCACTTCTCAAGGACTCTTATAAATTACAATATTGTTTGATTCAAAACACAGGAACAAAACCAGGTTACCGGGTCAGTTTGGTTATTCGGGTCAATTTTGCGGACCGAGTCACCTGGCAACTTATGTACGACTCAGGCCGAGTCACCAGAAGCGACCCAGTTTCAGCTCTGAACCAGGCTGTCCTGTGTCGGTAGGTAGTAATGCTCGCTGTCTTATGATCAATGGGTCCCGGGTTCGAATCCCGGTGATCGGAGTCCATGTTAAAGTGTAGGTCCCGTTCTCAGGACATCATCTTCATTCAATGGAAGGCAATGCAAACCACTATCGGTTCACCTTGCCGACTTTTCGGAAACCGCATAATTTCAAGGAATTATGCCATTTCCTGCCCTCACTGATCGCCAATTTTGACAGTTCGTGATTACGTGCTGAGCAAAGCATCCACACATCGTTGCCTTAGTCCGTACTGAAATCATTAATATTCCTATTCAGATATTGGAACGTGTGCCATGGACAATTTCCACCGGTCGTCATTTTCAAAACATGAACGTTATTTTCCATATTTTACAACTAGCAAAGTCTAGGAGTGTATTGCGTGTGTTTGCAATGTTTTAAATAATAACATGCATTACCAGTTTCCCTGTATTCAAAAAGGTCGTTTTTATGCTATACCCTATACAGAAAGTATATGTATGTCAATATGAAGCTTTTTCCCAGTCTTTTTGGAAAAGGAAAATTAGTGATTGGTTATTGTAAGTGCATGTAACCAATATAAATTTATGATAGTATGGCGAATATACTCGTGTTGAAAAGGCTAAGAAGATAACTTTCTCAAGTTGTAGCCTTTGTTCATGCATCTAGCGAAATAGGTAATGGTAGTAGCCGCCCAAAAGGAAAGAAAAGCTTATTTTAAAAATAGAAGTATTCTAATCGGGATTACCCACCCAAAAAAAGTATATAGTTCACAGGCTTGTGATCATTGATAGCACATGGATGTACATCCCCAAACACCATACGTAGGTTTTATTGCTATATCTCCGGGGCTTAAATTCTAAGCCGATCGGTGGGAGAGCTCTCATACAACTATCATTTCTAACAAGTGCATTTCATCCTTGTTATTGATTTGGAATTTACGAAATATTTCCGCATAATTGTCGGCAGGTGTATTGTGGTTTGTAAATAGAGAAACACAAGATCCATGCAGTGCGATAAAAACAGTGGGTGGGCCCCAGCCGGCCGAATTTAATCCTTGTATAGCCCCCCACTGAAGATGCAAACAAGGACGGCGGCAAAATATTCAGACAAAGGTCGATATTTTTCTTTCTTTCTGTTCAACATCACTAATATAATTTGAATATTTTCAGACCGATGTGCAAAGACTTATATTTTCATTAAGCTTCCCCCAGTTACTTTTCGGGAAGACTTTTTAAAAGGATTATTTTCTCCCTACACTACAAGAATGAAACGTAGATATAAAATGACAGAATTGTACAAGCTTCCAATCAAACATACATATAGTAATTTTTCTACGATATATACTTAGTGCAGGAATTAAGTATATGCATTTATTTCTGATTTTTCAGTACGTTATGTCAGGTAATCTGTTTTTATGAAATACCCGCTGTCAGTAAAGCGTTAAGCTTGAGAGTTTTTTTTAAAAAAGTGAACATTTACTTTTTGTGCCAAATTTTTTCTTTCTTTCTTTCTTTCTTTCTTTCGAGTGACATCAACAAAGAATTTCCCTTGTGAGTAATGAGAAACAAAGAGTGCAGCGCAGCGGGTTCTAAAATAACTTTCTAAGAATACTGTGTCCTCAAACTTTACCTGAATGGGTGAAATTACTCATTCCTTGTCTTAACGAAATGGTAGTTGTTGATGTCATGCTATTACGTAAGAAGGTAATTCGAAGGTGATAATTTTTATGCAAGACAGTCTATAACGTCTACATAGCCTGTAATCATTGTTATTTTTTTTCCTTTTAAGAAAAGAATGATTTATAACTACAGCAAAATTTGTGTCACCTTTTGTTTCTTTGTGAGACTCGTAATATCTGTATCTAAGGTTCTAAATTGGAGATATGTGATAGCAATTGAAATAACTAAATGCTAAACTGGAGCTTCAGTGTGGTGTGTAACATTAACTTAATAACCTCTTTTCTTGATGATTTATTTTTTTAATTGAAGCTAAAACGTCGTTTTAAGATAGGATCTATACTCTGTTAGCAGGCAAATACAGGAATGATACGTACTAACTAGGCCCTGGTTGATGTCTACCTCCGGTGGAGTCAAAACTGTGCAGAGGATGAGGCAAATACTTTTGTTTGTGTTATGGCCAGTTCTGTACTATAGTTCGGCCTTACCAAAGCTGCCTAAAGCCAAGCCTTAAATAAAATTCAGTTTAATTTAGTTCTATACCATGGGATATTTTTATGTAATTGTGAAAAGAACTGACTTGTTTACCTCATCTAACGCTGTATAGGGAACGGTTGTTAATTATAGTTGTATATGTAATTATACCATTCAGTGGAGTCCTGCATGTGGTTTGCCATGTGGTTGTGGAACATATGCGTCGTTTCACATGGGAAATCAGTGGTCTGTTTTATTTGTATGACATCTTTTTTTCTATATCGTCCGAATACAGAATCACATAATGCTTGTTTCCCTCAGTGGTTACGTTGAAATGCTTTTTGAGTACTTCTCCCTTTATTTTGTACGTTCTCTTTGATAATTATTTGCATGATAATTACTTAACAGTATTCCTGAAATCAGTGGAGACATTGAAACGTAAAATAAGTGGTATTCATTTAGAAAATTATTCCTTGCAGGGTGGATATGATCTATGCAGCTTTTAGTATTATGTCGCATTCAAGAAAGCACTTCGCCAAATGGAACATTGGCACCGCGTGTGTTATAAAGGCTAGGATATCACTGTAAATATTAAGAAAGTTAACTAACAAACACAAATCCTCTGTGTTCATTTAGTAGTGACGGTCGCGTATTTAAAATCAGTGGTGGAGAAACACGCAGGTTCGGGTCATGCTGCCGACCGTGCTGAACGAAGTTTTGCAATTAGTACCGACAGCCTTCTGAGTTAGTACCTAGAACAAGGACCTGGCCTGTATTCCTCTTGTCCAACGAGCTACAAGGTAAATCAAATACAAACCGAACTACTTTCTTACTCTTTATTAATTAGCATCAAATAATCAAAGAAGAGCCATTCAATGGACACGGGTGGAATATTTTCACGATTTTTTTTACGCTTGAAGCTCAAATATCTCACACAATACAAATTCAGCTTTGCAAATCTTAGTTTTTTTATGCCCACTCGTGACGAAAATTTAGGGATTAGCTAAACCAAAATAAATAATGAATCATTGGCTACTGACGATACTAACATCTCACTTTTCAAAAACTAACAGATCAGCAAAATTGATTTTGTATTGTGCGAGATATGTGATCTTCAACCTGGAAAAATATCAGATTTTTTTTGTTAACATACCCATTCAATGTACACATTTTCCCCACCGATTGGCAGTTTCTTGATTCCTCTGCCTAAAAATTAGCCGGATCTTTGCAGTGTCAGTCCACCGTGCCCTCTGTTTGCAAATCGTTCTCTTCCAAAACAGATGGTAATAAATCAGGACTGTATGGAGGATGTTCCACAGTGGTCCAGCGGATTTTCGTTATTTTCAGTGCGTTTTTTTTTTAAAATTGAGTATAATGCATTGCGCATTCAAACTAGGTAAAACTTACTTTCACTCATCGTGATGGCTACTGAAGAAATAAATCCGAGGTGAACATGGCAAGGAAACGTCTAGACATATATTGCTAGACATGCAGTCTTTACTCTGTACATGGATGACATTTGTGAATACCTCATCGATAACTGCAACATTCTTCTTTATGCCGATGACTGCAAAATTTTTCACACCGTATTGTCTTCCACAAACGTTACTACTCTGCAAAGTAACTTAACACGCTTAGGTACTGGTTGTTCACTTAATCTCAGCCCGTCAAAATCTGCAACTATTACATTTACATGTATGCAACCAGACCATACCTTGGGTTCAACACTATCAACATCTAGGTGTTGTATTTGACAGTAAATTAGCCTTTCTTAATCACATTGACTACACAATTTCCAGAGCTATGAAAACTGTAGGTCCGATACATAGGTTCATTGATGTTACTAACATCCTAGCACTTAGAACGTATTTCGTAAGCTGTGTTTTGCCGATTATTGATTATGCCTCTTCTATTTGGTTCATATCAAGTGACAGTAATCTCTTATGGGTAGATAAAATTATCAATTTCTTAATACACAGTAAAAATAGCTGTGTTAATTCAATACAATGCGGTGTCCGAGCGTGACTACAACTTTTTGTGTTAAGACAACACAGCACACGGTGTTGATTTCGGTACAGAAAAAAAAAAGTTAGAGCTGCAACAAGATTTGAACATGGGTTGTTGAGTTAGAAGTCCAGTGTCTTACCGTCTGCGCTAAATCGCCAGACAGAAAAAAAAGTTGCTGAATCCCAAACACAAACAAAGTTACTCTCAGGACTTGAGAGATTCAATTTGAATCACTGTTCCATTTGTCAGTCAGGTATCAGATTTCCCATTCATTGAGAATATTTTCCATTTCTATGAAAGCAAGCGCAGCATTTGACATGTTGTTACGATAAGAAAGCCATTATGCTAGCCAAGTGTTTGGCTGTCTTCATCTTGCTTGTTTTCATAGCAATGAAACATTCTCAATGAATGGGAATTCTGGTTCCCAATTGACAAAATAGAAAGTGATTAAACCATGGTATAAGTCGTGCAATTAACTTAGTTTGTTTCGGGGGTTCAGCAACATATCTTTGATCCCCTATACTATTTAAATCTATAGAGTGTAGTCGTTTAATTCAAATGTTATTCAATAAATAATGTTTGTATTTAGTGTTTTTTCTGTCTGACAATTTAGCCAGGTCGGTAAGACACTCGACTTGAAATTGAGCAACCTATGTTCAAATCTCGCTGCAGCCGTAACTTTTTTTTCCTCCCAGTACCGAAATCAACACCGTGTGTTGTGTTGATTTAACACACAAAAAGTGATAGTCACGCTGGAACACCGCATTGTGTTGAATTAACACAGCTTTTGTGTGTGTGTGTGTGTGTGTGTGTACGTATTGTCTACAATAGATAGTTCCTTATCTCATATATCCAAATTGATATCCTTTCCTGCCTTCAACTAACTGACCTCCCTACTCGCCGAGACTTTCCAATCGTAGATTTCTTTATTACTTAATGCATAGTAATTAATGTCCGCACAAATGATCTCATCTTGTTTCCAGGTTTGGTGGTAGGTTTAAAACAGGTGTTTAGAAGAAACAGGTTTTTAGTTTGTTTTAAATATCTTTTTTTGGGGGGGCGGGGAGTTGAACATGTTTAAAATAACTAAGATAGCAAACTTAGGAAATTTATATTAAAGAGTGAAAAGTATGTAACTGGACCGAGGACATACTTTTCACTCTTTAATATCAATTGTATCTGTACCTACAGAGGCTTGATGTACAGAAAAAATCGGAAGTTGTCTCCATTTCATCTTTGGTTAGGAAATTTAATTTATTTATTTTTCGTACACTACCGTAATCTTCTACAGGATTTGTTCATGGAGTCAATTAGAAGTACCGTACTATGTACGTTATGTGCTTCTTTATTTTCATATTTATAACAGTATTTAGTGAAAGAAATCCTGCACAACAACGATCGCATATAACTAAGCTAACAGAATGAGAAATCGAAACTTGAGTATTTTTTTTATACTCTCAGTACTAGGAGTAATGAAGGTTAAACACATTATTCTGAAATCAAAATTCAAAAACTCCCAACTCGAGTTTTATCATCATTTGCATAGTGCATAGTTATTTTTATTGCTTATCTATCATTTTTAGAATAAACAGTTTCTGTAAAGAACACGGTGTAAGGTTATTACATATCGAAGATGTAAGCAGTTACAAATATACAGGGTGGTAACGTAATGCACTGAAAAATTTTGAGGGATGATCGTCCATCTAATAAAACGGGGTGGAGGGGGGAGCTTTAGTTACTGAGGTGGAAATTCCGCCACTTTTCGGAACTAAAGGCTGCCAGAAGCGTGGGAAAATGAACTTTAGAGCTTTGTATTTCCAATACCAGTAACGGTAGAGCTGTTGCGGCGCCACCATCAAAGAGTTTAAACCAGGCCTATCCAAAATACATTGTCCAAAATTGTGCGTTGTGTGCGGTGATTTTAGGAAGTAGGTGTTTCCTGGAATTCCTCTGAAGTAAAGCTAGGTTGAAATAAATATGAATAAAACGACTTTTCGTGTGAGTAAAGATGTAATGGAACGAGTTTGTATGGTGAGGGAGAAATATTTCATAATCAACGAGATGGAAAGAACCTAGTTAGGGCATTGATCACACAGAAATTGTAGACTAGTATGGTTGAAATTGAAGGATGTGTGAGTCCTATGGTTGAAGCGTTACGAGGAAGACAAATGCAATTCATAGGCAGTATTAAAGAAAAATAGTACTGTAAGGCAAATAAATGAGCATGATAGGATGAATGAAGAAAGCTAAGCTTACTTTCAAGAAACAACCACCTTTGACAAAATACTTTTTTCTTGCGAAATCCGATTGAATTTCGATGTTCAGCGCTTTCGCGTTCTTCTTTAACATTGAGTTGATCTGATATTGAGGATGGTAAAACGTCTTGTAGTCCTTTGTCCTTCTTGGTGCTCTTTTTTGACTTGAGCTTCTGGCACCAGGGACATCATTCTGGCTTCTTTGTCTCAATTAACTTCCTGTCTTTTGTATCGAGAAGGTTTCTTCACTTTCGCTAGTGGGCTGGTATTGGTTTTTGTCTCTTCACTTAGGAGAAAAAGTGAACTGAGGGGAGGCTTTTTTTTTTTTTTTTTTTTTTGTCTCGGGACTTTCTTTTCGGTGCTCTAAACGTTATATGAAACGCAAAGAAAAGGGGGAACTAAATTTCAGTAAGGGAAGATGAAAAGATTCTATTGAAATATCCTCAAAACGAAAGAAAAATGAAGATTGCATTAAAGGTAATTGCTAATTGGTTGCTTTCAATATACAGTTGCTGGGAATGGAGAGGAAAGAATAGCATCCATGATTTATAAAAAGTGAAATAATCCGCTGAAGTTTCAATAGAATGCAAAGTTTGAACGCAGTTAATTTCATAGTTCAGTCTTGTTGCTATCCACAAGTTACAGACCCATTGATTCTGTAGGGGAAACGGAAGGATAATGCGGTGCGTGGTTACCAAGCGACCTTAGCTCGTTCGTTCCTAGCAGCCACCCAACCTAAGTGAGCAATTTCCAGGTTGTTTACTCGGTCACAGCGGGTAAATGCCGAGATGATGCCTTCAACTAAGGCCCTAGCTCACTCCATCCCGCATTCATTCCCCTTCCTTGACCCTGTCTGAGCCATAGATGCTAAAGGACAACATAAGTTCAAATTCAAATGCAGTGGAAGCTCTTCACTGCACATCTTCCGTGTTCGTTACCGTCAGCACATCACTTTATATACCAAACTTGTAAATAACAATTCCAGTAATACACAGAATATTTTAGAAAGATGTTTTATATTTGTCGGTAGTAAGAATACATTCATAGAAACATAACAGAAGTCTAACGAAAAATATATCAACAAATTAACGTGAGTGGGGAAAGCTAACCAATTGAAAAGCACCATCTTTTATGCCGCGATATTTAAAACTGTGGGATGATTCAAAGTCAGTGAACTGAGCTTAATTTAAGGCCTTTAGGCAAGATCACTTACCTCAAATCTGAAATTAGTTTCTCTCCGTCCATTCAGACGCTAGCCTGCGTTACAGTTGGACAAAGTGAGAAACATTGGACTAAAAAAATATTGGATCCACTTAAAACACGGTGACAGAGGTTTTTCCAGTTTTTTCCTCAGTCACACCAGGGCGATGCAGGGATGCCACCTTCAACATACTCATAGGCCTTGGCCGACACCTTCCAGAATCCTTTCACCTTCCCTATCCCGGCCTGAGCCGTAGATTGCTAGAAGACCATAAATATTATTCAATTCAACGGAGACTCGAAGTTAGTGACCTTGAGTGTGAGGGCACGGGCTAAAAATAGCCTATCAGGTGAGCGAAACTAATAAAATCCTTAATTAGAAAATTTAATTTCACGATCAATTTCCATTCGGAGATGTTCGGATTTCCGCGGTTATACTGTAAATACTTGGTAGCATATGTTGCAAGCAAGAACGAGATCACGGAAGAAATAAAAAGTCGCTTGGCATCGGGCAGCTCATGCTTTTGTTCTGTCCAGAAACTACATCGCGATTAATATCAAGGAAGCAGAAATTGAAAATATACAGAACGGTTTTTCTGCCGATAATACTTTATGGTTGTGAAAGTTGGAGTACGATTTTAGCAAAGGAACATAAATTGCGTGTGTTTGACAATAAAGTTTTGAGAAAGATGTACGGGCCTAACAACCGGAGAATGGAGGAGACTTCATAGTAAAGAACTTCACAGATTGTATGATTCGCCCGATATAATAAGAATAATGAAATCATGACGGCTAAGATGCAGGTCATGTAGCTCAGATGGGGGAAAACAAAGCTTATATTCCATCGGTGTTGGAAAGCCGGAGGGAAAAGGCCATTGGGAATACCGAGACAACGTTGGGATTACAATATTAGAAGGGATCTTCGACAGGTAGATGCTCGTGATGAAAGCTGGCTTGATCTTGCCCAGAATAGAATTTCATTACGAACGTGTCTTACTGTGGCGATAAACGTGAACGTGCGAGTTCCGTAAACAATAGTATTTGTTCGTTAGTTAGAGTTGCTTAAACATCCGGATTCCGGACTGCACTCATTTGCTAATAATAATGCAATTGAAAAGCAAAGTAAATATTGCTCTGTTTTAATTTGTGTAGCTTCTATCATAGACCTCATAATAGAGGTTTATGCTTCTATCTTCATGCTAGTTATATCCTAGAAGATTTATGTACTATTGAAATACTTTTGTCAACGAACAAATGACGAAATATAACTCACTCACTATAATATGTTAAAAACATTGTTACTTTACACAGTGTTCTAACGGTTTGTTTCTTTTTCAGGTAAGATGCCATTAATAATAGGATGGACATTCCAGCCAGGTGTAAGTTCACTACTGGAAGTACGCGTAGGCAGGTAGTGTAATTGCTTGAATCAGTAGAATCAAATGAAAACTATTTATGATTGAAAACGACTTTATAATAATATTTGGCAGTTTACTTCCTCTACTTATCGACTGTCTTCTTGTGCTTTTCTCCTAAATATACAAGAGTAAGTGGGGGTGAAATGCCTACCCCCTAAAAAAACACGGAAGGGAATATGAGGTGGCAACAGTGATACGATAGAGTGAAGACGCAATCATCTGGAAGACGAAGGTGACACCAAAAGAGATTGTGTGAATAAAGTGGAGACATGCAGGCTAATTTAAATGTGCTAAGTACATAATTTTTACTTGTAATATTTTTTGAACGTTTCACATTTAGGGAGACAGAATGATTACACTGCTGTATTAGCGAATCCAATGAATGTGCGTTGCACAACGTAGTGTTCTGTTGTTCTGATGTAATAGCGGGTAGACGCCATGCCATGCAGTGTTGGAAGTTGAATGAACTGAAACTATCGTGTTTGATATCGGGGTGTTTACTAGGCGTTGGGGTTAATGGCCCGTGGGTGTTTTACCCCACGTAATCCCATTCTAGTAAACACAGTAGTACGCTCTTTAAAGCTGTGTAATTGTCCCTGTCTTAGAAGAGGAGGAACATGTAAATTCAGTCCATTTCCTTCAGCGAGTGTAATATTTCTCATTTTTTAATATATATTTTTTTTTATTTTCAGTTAGTCTAATATTTCCATAAGACTGTTTAATGTTATTGGTATTGTGTTGTGCAAAGCAAACTTACATCTCACCATTAGAATGAAGCTAAACAAGCTTTTCCATTTCGTATTTTCAGTTAATATGTATTTTTCGTGTTGTCACGAGACGAGACGAGACGGAGAAAATGGCTGTAGAAAACGAGACGAGACTGAGCTCTCATAATGCAAAGTATACATCTTTTCGAGACGAGATGTCTCTGGACAAGGTATTTTCGAGACGAGAAAGCCTCAATCTCGTCTCGTCGGCAACACTAGTATTTTTCTATTCTGTATTTTCCAAGCCTGTCAATGGTAAGGAAGTAGTAGGAACTTCATGCTTTATAGGCTAGTTTTTGTGACTTGTACCGAAATATAATTTCCTATAGTATGACCAGCTTCTATCGTAACATCATTTCCATTGCTATGGCCTTCCACCTTGTTTAGTATAGTGTTGGTGTGCATGGGCATATTACCCCACGACGGTGGGCGTTTTACCTCGATGGTGGGGTTCTATGCCCATATCGCTCTTACTTTACAGACATCAGTGTATCTCCTACAGTATATAATACTATATAATCTAGCATCCAGGCAGAAATACTAAAAGATGTACCTCGCATTTGGTAAGCTCTTTTTTCCTGTAGATTTCCATTCATAGTCATAAATAAGAAAAATATAAAAAAGTGGGCATTTCACCCCGATGACTCAATATCCTTAATTTATATTTGTTTTTCAAAATTTAAATATGGAATCAAAATTCGCGTTTCTTCAAACAGTATTGAAGATAAACATAAAATACTGTTTGAAAAAGCGCGAATTCTACATCCTAAAACCAGACTGCACAACAGAATGGTTTTAGAATGGGTGGAAATTAAATTAAGTGAAAATACAATGAATAAAGAAAATGGGTTTGTGCGTAGTGATAGATGGAATGTACTTTTAAAAGGCATGTCGATATCAGACGGAAGGGCATAACGATCTACCCAGGACAACAAAGAATTTTAAATTCAAATATATATATATATATATATATATATATATATATATATATATATATATCAGTTGATTAGACATTAGATTGTAATACCGCTAAAAGTTATACAGCAGTGTAATATAGTTTTATAATGAAAACTGTAATTTAACTTTTAACAAGATCTCCTGGCGATGTGAGCAGGAAGGCTTACGAAACGATGGTCGAGTTCAAAATAAATAAAACACAATGAATATCCGAAAAAAAAATGACATATTCTTAATCATCAGTTTTATTCAAGGTGTCTTGCTTGTGATGTCAGAAACTTAGTATATTAAACATGTCATTTAGTAAAACTAAAATGAAATCACTAACTGCCATGAAATTGTAGGTTTCACAAGAAAGGTAGTCTCGTTTGTCTATGACTGGTGGAGTTTTGAACACATTATATACGAACTCTCAGAGGAGCAACTTCGAAGCAGATAGAATCTATTTTTCTTCTTTGTTCTATGCGTAAAGAAGAAACTTAAAAGTTTTTGCATAACACATAAGTTTCCGTGCGCAAATTGGTTCGGTAATGAAGTTTTCTTTCTTTAAGGAGAACAAAGAAGAAAAACTTACAAGGACATCTTTGCACACGAGGGAGATATTTTCTCGTACGCTCAGTGAAAGAACAAAACTGTGGAGTTGCTTCCGGAGTTCTTCTAAAAAGGTGCTCAAGATGCTGATGAGTTCCAATATGTGCTTATCATAGAAAGTTATTAAATGTGTTCTTGTGTGTTCAGGTTCTACGAAACAAACTGAAATCTCATTGTGGTATATCCAAATTTTAATATCCAAAATCGATATCGTTATTCACAGATTAATATATCGACTTTCAGTAACATCGTTGGTATCGAAATATTGTTTGATATTCTGTATGTGAGAGCTCTGCACCGACGTATGCGCCAATTGGTGGTTTCGAAATAAATGCACGTAGCTAAATTTTCGTAACGTTGTGTTTCGCGATCTACTACTGGTTGCAGCTTCACTTGTATCCGAGAGGTATAAAACCATGACACTCTCAGTTATCATAGCAGACGGTTCGTAGAACATATTACCACACAGAAGCAACAATGGGCATGTTGCTCTTACGTGCAGTGCTAATGGGTTTAGAAAATCTGAACAATATATTTGATAGGCTATTTATAGGTATCGCTTTGGGCGAACTTACAGCTGCTAATGCTAAGTTATGTCTAAGGTAAATAAATATATGTTTAAAAATTTAGCGTCGTGAACTCAGAGTATGGGAATATGTACACATATACACCTAAGATGAAGGCCTCCCCCTTTTCTTTCCACATATCTCGGTCTGCTGATATCCTCATCCATGTAGCTCCTGAAAAACGCTTGATTTCATCTACCCATCTTACATTTGGACGTCGTCTCGGTCGTTTCTTTTCTCTAGGAATCCACTGTAGTACATTTGTCGTCCACCTTCCATCTGTTCGTCTAGCTATGTGACCGGCCCTCATCCAGCAGTGGATAGAAAACGGCTGAATATGATGATGATGATACACCTAAGATACTCTTTCAAATATTTAACATAATTTAAACCATCGTGAAACTTTGAGAAAGATATATGAGACGAGATGACGGAGGATGGAGAAGACTGCATCATGAAGAACTTAACGGATTCTGCTTCTCACCCGATGTTGTAAGATAATGAAATCGCGACGACTAAGGTGGGCAGGCCATGTAGCTCGGATGAGAGAGAAACGAAGATTATATATTCCATCGTGATTGGTAAGCCGGAGGAAAGGAGACGGTTGGGAAGACCGATACAACGTTGGTAGGATGATAAAATTAGGAATCTTCGAGGTTTCTGTGATAAAAACTGGCTTAATCTTGCTCAGAATGAATCCTATGGAGAAGGTTTGTTACTGCGGCGATGAACTTGCGAGTTTCGTAATCTATAGAGTAAGTATAAGTGAAACCTTATCTTGTTATACATGCCCTTTAGCTGCATTAAAATTTGTGTTTTTTCCAACTCACCACAAAGTTAAATTCAACCAAATATTTCATAAGCGATCGAGGAACAGGTCGCATAATCCTTGATCCACAAAACGCAGATTATATAGTCTTGTGAAAATCTAATTGTGCCGAAAGTTCTGCCTAATAGGGTCAAATAAAACTTCCTAAATTGCTTTAATTTTTCATCAGAGCATTCCCAAGCAGTTAACGTGCTGTCTTACAACGCCAGAGACTCGAGTTCGATTCCCGTACAGGTGTGGTATTTTCTTTTTTTTAATATACCGTTTTAAACTTGGATATGGGGTTTATTTCCTTCCGTAATTATATTTTACCTATAACTGGTCATTTAAGATGGGTGCTTGAAGTATAATCGTATTTAATGAGTGGATCTGTAAATGAAGTGGTATATAATGTATTAAATAGTTGTTGCAAACACTAACGATTGTTGAAAACCCTATTAAATATTGAAATATACTTCATTTTTGCTGACGAAGAAAAAAATGACTAGATGCGATCACACGCAGAAGTTACGTATTTGATTTCTCATAGGGTTTTATTCGTTAAAATTTTCTTTTGGCCATGAGTACAAAATTTAACTCCATTTTTAACAATATGTTTCTGAAGAATGCCTATTGTGTATGATGGGAAGTTTAGATTAAAAACTAGACCTGTTCGCTAGTACTTTAATGCTTTAAGTACAATCTATGTTGTAACATAAATCATCTATTGTAACTAACTAACATATTCATGAAGAACGATAGTTCTTCGAGTGACGCTGACCAAAGAGTCTTGTTATAGGAACTCCAATGTATACAGCTAGTTTCGGATCTTGCGAACTTTAAGCCCGATTTTGATGCTTGAACTTGCATTTGAAAGCTCTTTGCCATACTAACACAGAGAAAAAAAAATCGGGTCGGTAGGGCCTCCCTGGGAGGTGCGATTTTTTAAATTCACATTTCTGATGATAGCACTGACCCCAGACCATGTAGGCGGCCGAAACTTGGGGAATAATCTACGTTTCAATACGAGGTGCTATCCAAAATTTTCGGGACTGGTGCTGCCATCTGGAAAGTAGGAGTAGTAGATCATTGCACCGCTAGGTGGCGAGAGCTGCATACCTGATGAGTCAGTGTGCAGAGTGGCATTCAGCTGGGAGGACGTGTTGCGTGTCCACAGTGATTTCCGTAATACTCTGTGTTTGGTGTGTGGCGAATTTACGATGGATCCGCGAACAGAACAGCGCGTGTGTATCAAATTCTGTGCGAATCTCGGAAAAAGTGCTACGGAGACCCTTGCAATGATTCAACAAGTGTTTGGGGGACAGAGCATGAGCCGTACGCGTGTGTTTGAGTGGCATGCTCGGTTCAGGGCCGGCCGTACAGACGTCGAAGATGATGCTCACACAGGAAGGCCCGTTAGCAGCACAACGCCAGACAATGTTGCCAAACTTCAACAATTGGTTCGTGCAGATCGACGTCGATCCATTCAAGACCTTGCGGATGAAGTGGGTATTGGTTATGGGACATGTCAACGAATGTTGACTGTTGAATTGGGCATGCATCGTGTCGCCGCAAAATTTGTGCCAAGGATCTTGACTGCCGATCAGAAGGCACAGCGTGTTGAAGTGTGCACGGACCTTCGTCAGACCGCATCTGATGATCCACCCTTCTTGTCACGGGTTATCACTGACGACGAGAGCTGGATTTACGATTATGACCCAGAGACAAAGCAACAATCATCCCAGTGGAAGAGCCCGGGCTCTCCAAGACCCAAAAAAGCGAGACAGGTGAAGAGCAAAGTGAAGAGCATGATCATCGTTTTCTTTGATACCAAGGGAATTGTGCACAAAGAATTCGTCCCACCCAACCAAACAGTGAATTCTGCGTACTACTGTGACGTTTTGCGACAGCTCCGTGAAAACGTGCGGCGACGACGGCCCGAACTTTGGCGTCAAGGGAACTGGCTGCTGCATCACGACAACGCGCCCTGTCACACGTCCTTGCTCACCAGGACCTTTTTGGCACAAAACAACATGGCGGTTGTACCCCACCCACCGTACTCGCCAGATTTGGCACCTTGCGACTTCGCGCTATTCTGAACAACTGAAACTCAAGTTGAAAGGCCGTCGGTTCGACACTCTAGAGAGGATTCAAGAAGCATCGCTGGCGGTGATAAACACCCTCAAAGAACAGGACTTCCAGAAAGTGTTTGACCAGTGGCAGAAGCGCTGGGACCGGTGTGTACGTGCGGATGGGAACTACTTCGAGGGTGATGGTGACCATTAGTCCAAAGGTAAGGTTTACAACAGATGGCAGCACCAGTCCCGAAAATTTTGGATAGCACCTCGTACACACGTCAAAGTTGGTGAAGATGGGGGGTTGCGGGCTCCAACAAGTTTTGGTAAATCGAAGCTTTTTTTATATAGGAGTTACCGTTTTCGAGATATGGAGCATATCATGGTCCAAAATCGTTCTTTTGTGTGAGGACTATGCACTTTTTTTTAAAAAAATAGACAGTCTTACAAAATAAATGATATCAATATAAAAACCCCTTCGGGGTAAATCAAAAAGTGTCGCAAGAATTCTACTCACAAAAGAAATTATATCCATTTTACGAGTGATTATCTTTGTGTCACTATGGCGGAAGGGAGCATACTAAATCTCTTAATTTTATTACAAAGGAAACACTTCTGCCATAGTGACACACAGAAAATCACTCGCAAAATGGATATCACTTCTTTTGTGAGTAGAATTCTTGCGTCACTCTTCTCTTTACCCCGAAGGTGTTTTTATACTGATAGTTATTCGTAAATGAATTAAACACAATATTCAGGGCAGAGCCCTGCATTCAGACCCGATCTCGGTCCGATCCGATTCTACATCCACACTTTTCGGCTCGATCCGAGCCCAACCAAAAAACCGGACTGGGCTGGCCGGAAAGTGGGTTCTTTCTAACACACTTTTCTTCCACATCAGGTTCGACCTGCCCGATTTTCCGTCTGGTCGGATCGAGCGGGAAAGTGTGGATGTAGGATCAGGCCCGAATGCGATATTGGAGTTTAATTCCTTTACGGATAACTATAGTCAGTTGCAGTGGATAATTTGTGTTATAAGTAATTAGATTCTACGTTATCTGTCCATAACCGCACGTACAGTGTGCTAGTACAAAAGCAGGATGTGAACCTAAACATTTTACTTTTGCTTTAAGGAGACATAATAGCAGTTTTTAGAGAGATGGTTAAGGAATTTCAAAGCCTAATATAGCCTGATAGAAATGTTACGTAAAGTGTTAAAGGGGGAAAAATGATTTGTTATTTTGGGGGAGAGAGCTACTTACCTATCTTTATTTATTTTTTATTTACAGAAGGTTTCAGATACAGCACAATTTGCCATTTTACACTGAAAACATTAACAGTAAACATAACACAACAATAGAAGAACAGCAAAACAAAAAAGAAAAAAAAAGTTACAGAGATAGTCTGTTTATACATATTCTAAAAGTTGATTCATTAACAAATATGTCAACGTTATTAGGAAGAAGATTGTACGTGCTGATAATTCTATTCAAGAGGGACCTTTGTACAACATTTACCCTCACTGTTTGGGAGTAGAAAAGATCACTTGAGCGTGTTGTTCTGCAGGGTATACGAAAGTTTATTTCACCAAGCAGCTTTTCACAAGAAACATGACCATTGACAAGTTTGTGCAGAAATATAAGGTCTGAAATTTTGTTTCTTACTTGCGGTGGTTTGATATTCAGACATTTTAGTATATCATTTTTTGGAACTGTGCGGAGATGAGGTACTCTGTAGGATACGATGGCAAGAAAAAAATTTATTACGGAGTTTAATTTATTTAAATGAGTAGGGCAGGCCATTGACCAAATAGGGGAACAGTATTCAATAGTGGGGGCAACGTATGATTTATAGAACAAACTTAGGGAATGAGGATTTTTAATGTCCGTGAAGCGGTAAAGAAGACCCAGTTTTCTCATAGCAGTACGAGATATGATATTAATATGTTCAGCAAAAGTAAGTTTACTGTCAATAATAACGCCAAGATCTCTGAAGGAGGAAACTGAGTTTATGTTACTATTTCCAATTTTGTAGGCGTAGTTGATAGGTTCCTTTCTTAGCGAAATCGTAAGAGAAGCACATTTTTCAAGGTTTAGATTTAGTTTCCAAGACGCACACCAGTTGAGGAGACTAGAAGCATCATTTTGAAGAGTAAGAGCATCCTTTCCAGAACGAATTTGCCTGTAGAGCTTGCAATCATCAGCGAATAGAAGAATATTGGTCAGACTATTTGCAAATAAAGAAGGCAGATCATCTATATATAATAGGAACAGTAGTGGGCCCAGGACACTGCCTTGAGGGACACCAGAAGATAAGGGAATAAAGTCCGAAATGGAGCCTGTGAGTTTGACTCGTTGTGACCTATGACTGAGATAGTTTTTAAGTAGTGAAAGTAACTTACCATGTATATTGAATCTTGAACTATTAGATTCAACTTCTATAAAAGCAATGTTCAAGCTGCTTAACGATTCTGAACATAAAGAGAAAAAAAAAATTGTCGTGCTTTTCCTATGAAGGCTTTTCTCTTTATTGTTGTTTTCATGGCTATGTTAATAATTCATTTTCCTTGTAAGGATTACCCAACTCGTTATGTAAGTGTTATGACTCATCTGATCCAAAGTGGCCGAAGGAAAGAGAATGGTCTTGAACTTGCGTTTGAAACTTCTTCAGCGAGAACTGGTTTCGTCCATTTTCTTTTTCCTTGTTATCATTATTCCGTGATGTCGACATCCAATATTTAACAGGCAAAGTGATTCACATTGCAGCACGCAGCATTACATTTTATGAATGCATTGGCAGAGAAACAAACGTGTTCGTACAGATAATGAATGCTTCATGTTCGTAAACATTAGTTGCTTTTGAAAAATCTCTGACGTATTGTTTGTCCGTTCAGTGCTCTTATAGATAGATAAATACTTATAATGACTAATAACAACGCATTACTAACGTCCTCAATACTGATAAATGAAAATGGTTAAGTATCGGGAGGTATTTATGGCTTTTAGACACCTAGGGCTCATGCTGGAAAGGGGAGGGGAAAAGTATTCGGGAAGGTGTCAGCCTGGGCCTATGTTTAAGGTGCCATTCCCGGCATTTGCCTGGTGTGACAGGAAAAACCTCAGGATAGTCGGCTGCTGGGATCGAACCCATGGTCATGACCTCCCGAATGCTATGCAACGCTCTACCGCTGAGTTACTCGGGAGCAGGACTACGTAGTATTATTTATTTTAGTAATTTATCCAAACAAGTATCTATTCCCCGCCCCAATATCCAGCCAGATAGCCCATAAATATGTTTGTATGTATATATTACAAACTACAAATACAGCTCACATCCCATTTTACATTGCATACAAGTAAAAACAAGCTAAGAACTTGCAAAAGAGTCGGCTGTGGCTTTATTCAAGGTTCCATCCCAGCATTTCTTAGTGTGACCGGGAAAAACCAGGGAAAAACTTATCAGGAAGGGCAGCTTCGGGTCGGGATCTCAGAACCGTATATAAGGGCAAAGCCAACGCTCTACTAACTGACGAACGGCCGCAGAAGGAGCTATGTATAACGCAATATAACGTAGATGCGTCCTTCTACTTTCAGTTTTGTATCCTCTTGATTTGAAAATTATCGATAAACCACTAAGATACGTATCGTATTCAATTTTAACACTGTTTTTAATTAGAGGAAAATTAAATCTATCATAAACTAGAGATACCTTTGGTGTCTGTTTAGTTTATTTACTTACGAATCGGGCAGCCCAGGTTCAAATTCCGGCCAGAACACTGGAGACTTT
Source organism: Lepisma saccharinum (assembly GCA_022664845.1). Classification (NCBI taxonomy): domain Eukaryota; kingdom Metazoa; phylum Arthropoda; class Insecta; order Zygentoma; family Lepismatidae; genus Lepisma; species Lepisma saccharinum. The sequence goes on along the minus strand of JAGDQP010000419.1, from coordinate 20,723 downwards.
TCTCGCAGTGTTGCCATGCCTGGCGCTCTGAGGTGCACTCAACCTACTATCAAATTGAGTACCAAAATGTCCTTGGTATTCCTAGGTACCTTGAGAAGGTAAAGGCGGTCGAGCATAAGACTGACCACCCCACCTCACTTCGTACCATAGATCGAGAATATGTCGCTACCTCCACATCCCGCATGCACCGTTCACGGCGCGTTCGTATCGTACAGGGAATAGCGTTATCTTTTTTATAGTGTAGAAAATTTAATTTCTTTTACATTTTAGTAACATCTTTTAGACACTTCAAGTGAGTCAGCATGTCATCTGTTTTTCTATTCTTTTCACTTCGATCAATATTTAAATACTTCTTGTACACTTTCTGACAAATTGCATCAATAAACTGTTTCGGTAAATCTGAAATGAAGCAAAGAGCGGGGGTATAACCCAGACTACATCGGTAATAGCCTATTTGTGTATTCAACAGGGCCTCGTAGAGTAGCCTCGCAACTCGCAACTTATGACTGTATTGAGCTGTTTTTTTCTTCTGATAATATAATCCTTTTTGATCGAACGAAATGACCCAGGCTACCCTGTAGGATAAATCTTCCCCTTTCCTTGCAATATATTGAAATATTTTGATCATAATATGAGTGAGCCGGAGTATTGAAGAAAATTTCTTAAAATGTTTCTTGTACATATTTTATTCCCCATATTTCGTGAAATACTGCGTGCCCAAGAAGCGTTCAAAACTCTCAAACATACTTCGCTCTTCACCCTTTTTGTACGCATTACTTACAACAATAAAGAGAGTTTATAAAAAGTGTAGTTATTATTATTACTATCATTGGTACTCCTTGGTACCTTGGAAATGTAAAGGCGGACGAAAGTAGGACTGACCACCCCACCTCACTTCGTACCGGAGGTTGAGAATATGTGGAGCTCTACCTTCACATCGTCCATGCGCCGTTCACGGCGCGTATGTTTCGCACAGGGGGTAGCTTTACCTTTTATTTTACTTTTATTATTATTATTATTATTATGCATTCTAATTAGGCTTCACTTGTTACGGTATATATCAAACGCAAATAAGCTCTATGGTGCTGGAGTAGCTCTATTAGTATTGCTGAATGTGCGTAATTTGCTGATTGTAGTGAAAAATTTACCGATTTTAATTTATCGTTTCGTTTCAAGGTACAACGTAAAGTATTTCGTAACTGGATTACGTTTCTGCTTTTCATGTGAGTTGTTGGTCTGTATCGCTGCAGTAGAATGTGTCTAAAATGATAATCTAAATTTCTCAAACACAATAAATGCTAAGCTGACTATATTTACTATTACATCTATTGTCCATGCAGTATCGACTGAGAAACCTACCATTAAGAACACTTGCTGTTAACAGAAGTGCATCCACCCATACATCTAGACTTTCAGTGATAGTACACATTTGTTTCTTGACATGCTGCAATTTTTTGCAGTCGCTCTAATGCTTCAAAAGGAGCATTCGTTCTGCTCTCTTTGCATCGCTATTATTTTTCCTCATCATATTTTTTTTTATAGCTGCTTATATAATATTGTAACATTAATAAACTTGTTGCATACTTACATACGTTTGTGATGCATGGATTAGCTAGAGTTGAAAGGTCATTTCTCTACATGTGTTTATCATTGTCTGATTTGTACTTCTTTTGTTTGTTAGACAGAGGACTTCCATGTTACCTACAAAATGATGGTGTTCATTGTTCTTACCTTATTATTAAATATTTCTTTTGTGTCCGTACTTAATTACTTTTGGTTTAATCCTTACACATAAAGCGCTTGCCTCTCTCTTGTGCTTGGCTGTCTCTGTCTGTTAAGTGTGTCTGTCCGTCTCTCCACAACTTTATGGGAAGCTGGAATGGCAAAACTTTCCAAGGCCTATACCATGTTGTTTGGAGCTCATGAAATAAACTCAATACCAACTTCGTAGCTGTGCCCCTCCTGATTTTACGGGGAGTAACAATTTGTAAAGTTGATATCTTGGAATGTGCTGCAACCTGCTTTGTAATACTGCTATTTCAGTTGCAGTAAAGGTTATCAAAAAATTTATATAGATGTAAAAACTTTGGAAAATTGTCTTTTGTATGGTTAATTTACTAGGAACTTCGGTCCGTCTCGAACAAACATCGATGCTCGAGGCGGAATTCGAACTCGAAACCTCGTGCATGGCGGGAAGAGGTCAGTTTCAAAGTTTTTTTTTTTTACTTGTAAATAGAGTTAATTAGTTTGAAGAAAGTAAAAGCAGATGAATCCACTTTTAAGCTTCAGCACCACCAAAGGTGTTACGTGATGTGCGTCTGTCGAAAACTTTCCAACTCAGGAACTACTAGGACTACGAACGTGGTTCAAGTGTCGACGAGACGAGTTCAGAATGGGTTCTGAAACCTCGCGGTAGCCCACGTGCATAGCGCACTGACTGGACTCCGCCTTATTTGATTCAAAATTTGTCCTAAGAGTGGAAGTTCAGTTTGATGTCGAGGTTCGACAAAGTTTCCAAGCAAGCAAGGAAACAACATGGACATGGCGACAGATGTTGAATGAGGGATTGAGTAATAAGCCCGCAAATTGTGACGATCCAGAACCCTCAACGAATAGTGTACGGAGCTGCCGTTCTGTAATTCCTGTGGCAGATGACACTACGATGCGACGAACCAAAGAAAGACTGTTTCCAATTATACGACCAACTTCTCAGTATTCATTTCTGCTCGTGTATTTCTTTGATTTCAGTGAAAAAGGAAAACCTTTAGTGCTTCCACATAAATAAAAATAACACATCTTAAGTTTGGTGGTCAAGTTTGGCTATACAAAATGATCATGAAACATGATGGTAAATCGGCCGAGTGCCAACGACACTCAAAGTCTCGGATCTACTAAAAAGATTTTAGTATTCGAGCGGATGTTACGGCTCTAATAATTATATCTTGTCGACTGAGACTTGAGAAATACTGCTGCCCTTTGTGAATACCTATATACTTCCTTTAGTTAATTGTGAAGGGAATTGATTTTTTACTTTTGACTCCACATTTGCGCTGTTTTAGCACATATAAGATTTTTTTTTTTTTTTTTTTAGGTACGAAAAAATCAGCTCTGTACTTGTAATGTATAAACGACCAGTAGTTTGGATTTGTTACTGGTGTGGCTTTTAAGATGGGAAGGTAATCTATATCTAAAGATGTGAAATCATTGTAATGTTTAACTGTAGAACGATTATTAATAAAGTTTTCCATTGTACGTGTTTTTAATGTAATAACTTTAAAAAAACAAGTAGAACTTAAAAACAAGTAGAACTTCTTCCAAACTAAAGGTAAAAAGGTAAGAGCAACCTTAAAATACCTGTCTTTTAGTCCTTAATGATATCTGCTCACTATTGTATTCTGGTTTTCATATCTGGTTCATAAACTTTGGTAAACTTTATTTTTATATGGGCCAGTCTAATGACTTTGGACTTCGGCCCGTCACGATTCGCTCTTTAGCTATTAAAATCCACACCCATACCTCTACCGGGACCCGAACCCGGGACTTTCAAGTCGTTGGCCTACCTGGCCGGCTCATATCTGGTTCATATCGCTACTATATACCTGTGAATGGAGTATCTAACTCAGTTTGTAGAGCGGCCATCCCGTTGGCGTAGCTAAACGGAAAGGTCCTGGGGTGATTCCAGCTGCCGCCCATGCTGACAGATTTCCCCATATTAGGTAGATTTCGAAGAAAATATACCTATTGAGATCGGTACGATATGAAAGTATATATATATATATATATATATATATATATATATATATATATATATATATATATATAAACACGCTAGCGGCCATAATTTTGAAGATATTTGAACCAAATTTTTATATGTTGTTTCTAGGCTTAATAGCTCGGTTAAGTTCGTTAATGAGCAAAATCGGTCGCCATCTTGGATCCAAAATGGCCGCCGAACCCATTATTGTATAGAATACACAGCCTAAACCGCTGGGGCTATTGAAATCAAATTTGGCATAAAGGTACAACATCACTTTTTGATTATGAAAATGTTACCTAATGAGTTCAAAGACGCCATCTTGGATCCAAAATGGCGGACCTAAAAATCCATTTTCCACACCGTTTGAGCTAGAGATACGAAATTTGGCATAAAGGTGCATTATGACGAGTAGCTTAGGGAAATATCACAACATTTAGGAAAAGTCGCCATCTTGGATCCAAAATGACCGCCCAAAATCCCATTTTGCACACCGTTTGAGCTGGATAAATGAAATTTTACTTGAAGTTGTACTATCATAAGTAGGTCACGACAAAATAAGAACACTTTCAAAAAGTCGTCAACTTGGATCCAAAATGGCCGCCCCAAAAACCCAATTTCCAAATCATTGAAGGTAGAGAAACGAAATTTTCAATGAAGGTGTATGACCAAGAGTAGGTTACAATAAATGGGGCAAATCTTCCCTTTGGGGGCGCAGCCAACCGTGGGAGGGTGAAGATGTACTCCGTGGTGGTGTAGTGCTGCAGGGAGATTTTGGTTAAGATAAAGGAGGCGCATCCTCTCAAAAGCACTGAAGTAGGGGGGCGAGCCCCGGCTCCCAGCGAAACTTCGAAATCTACCTCAGCCTGTAGGCCTACCGAAAGGGATTTTTTTTCTTGTCACATCAGGCGAATACCGGGATGGTACATTTAAACTAGACCTTGTTCGTCTTCCTCCCGATATCCTTTTCCCCTACACTCTTCCGGTCTAACAAGCTAAAGTTGCCTGAAGGCCGTACCATAAATTAATTCGAGTAAAGTATACAGAAATTTTCATTAAAATGTTCATTTAAAAAAAAAATGAGGTATTGGTGTCAAGTACTGAAAGTGTAAGTTTCCATAATATCATCAACACTTGTCTAAATACAGAAGGATGGTTGTTCTAATTAGTTTTCTGAATATTTTGAGTTTGCATCTAAAGTTACCAAAGCAAGGAAAGAGAAAGGATTTTTTTTTTTAATATTCTCAGGAAATGTTATAACAAGATTTTGTAAAACGAGTACTGTTGAGTTTAAGGTCCCGAAACATGATCGGGTCACATAATTGTCAATGCAAGAGAGAGAGAGAGATCACGAGACTCCTTTTAATTAGTTTTGTCTTGTTTGCAAGAAAATTTTGCTGCCAAGTGCAAGTTTCCTACTCGTTATTGAAGCGTATGCAGAAATGTGAAGAGATGCTTTAAGGAGAGAAGGATGGAGAGGATATAATGGTTCTCGAGAGCAGTTATGAGCCGGATGCTGACATCCAGCAGATTCCTTCGTTAAAAAGGAAGATGATGATGAGAAAGAAATTAGTAGCTCGGCAAGCGACCATGTTACCGTGAGACTTGATTAAGTCGAAGGAAGTAGCAAAAATAAATCTTAAAACTTGGAAAAAGTACGATCGTATCTAAAAGTGGAACTTTTTAAAATTTTGATTCAGTGCTTGAGATAATTACATGTTTACTATTAAACAAACTCAACTCTTGCAATTTTTGTAACTTAAATCAAATTTGGTCATAAAAATCATACTATATTTAGGCTTGCTTTTTTTTAATATATATATATATATATATATATGGATGGATGGATGGATGGATGGATGGATGGATGGATGGATGGATGGATGGATCGATCGATCGATCGATCGATCTTGCTTGCTTGTATATTTTCATGTAATCGGTACTCCACTGCTAATTCTCATGCATTATAATAATGATTTTATCAAGTGAATCTCGTCTCCATTGTTTCAAGCTTCCGTGGTATAATGTGCTGTGTCGCTTCCGACAGATCGACAGCAGAAAATTGGCGTAGATCGAAACCTGAACACGCCGGTGTGAAATTTGTGGAGTTTTCCGTATGTCACTCTTTCTGTGGTTATTCTATTTCAAATGCATGTGCACACAATATTGAGGTTTCAAACGAACTTCTAGTCTATGAAAGTTATTGTCTGTATACCTGCACTGAAATCGACGTAGACCGAAAAAGGAAGGAAACCCTATTTCGATTCAACCAGAATATTAACAACGGACAAAGGATTACATCAACAGATTATGTTAGTAAATACAGAGCTTACCGAGTAAAAGATTACAGTAACTAGATCTAGAGGTTGATTTAATCCTCTTAAGGTTGGTTGACTTAGATTTTCCAGTCTCCAAGTGGCGAGAATCTAGATCAGTGATTCTCAACTGGTGTGCCGCGAGATTTGCTAGATGTGCCGCAAAACTTCTGAGAGACTGATTTTGCTGGTAAGAGTAATTTAAATGATTACTCAAAAACCTCGTTTTTACAAGTTTTCATGTTATAAACGCCTGTAAATACAGAAATACAATTATAAAACGGTTTATTTTACCATTACTATTTTGGTACAGGCTCCAGGTAGATGGCAAATACAGTAAAATACTGTACATTTATTCTTCGAGGAACTCATTAGACGCGTTCACTTCTGTACGATGTATTTTTTTAGTTGACGAATTTTTTTTAAATCGTCGCGGATAAACCGGAATTCCGGATAAACGAGTTTTTACTGTATTTATTTTGAAAAGGAACAAGAAAAATATTTATGAGTTTAAACATATTTATTTTACTGGGAAATTTTAAGTTAGTTTACGCCTTACAATCAATGACCAAGTGTCCCGAATTGTTGCCAACTCGTACGTAGTGTGCCGCAGGAACGGACAAAAGGATAGTGCGCCACGAACAAAAAACGTTGAGAACCACTGATCCAGATTATCGCCCAGTCTGAAATCCGACCTCTTATCCATTGGGCCACGCTGCGACTTATGCTATGCTTTTAATCGGAAATGTTCATACTTTCGGAACTACAAGTAACAGAGAGGTTTAAGCCAACCGTCATGATCGGTTGATATAACTCAAACGGTACAAATTTATCTACTTTACATGAATGGATTTTACCACAAAGTAAATACGTATACAGACGGATGAAACTCCTATGATTGATCTTATGCATTGTTCAGATACGTCGTAGTTACGTGCTTACTCCAGTAGAGGCCACTACCATCTTCTGAACTGTTAAGTGCTGCCACGTTGTGGTTATTACTTGAAAAGGATACATAGAGAGCGGTGTGCTTCCATTATTGCCAACTAACGTATTTACTTTTTGATTATACTGACAAGTAACTTACAAGATAAATTTGACTAGTTCCATTCTGTAACAGTAACCGGATTTCATTCTGTACTGTTCACGTTCCAACCAATTCTACTTTTACCGATTCAGGTGTGTGGATATTTACGGATAGCATTGCTTGCAACAAGATTATCATTATACAACACTAGGTTATCCATAATGGTATTGTTGATCCCCGGTTGGCTGAAAGGTTAGAACGCTGGTTTTCTATGATCGTGGTCACAGTAATACGTTCCGCTGAGGTCCATTGAGCGACTGATTCAGAGCCTTCTTTACCAAAAACTGTAACTCCTGTTCTTAGAAGCTCACCACCTCTTTTAGACGTCAATAACAATGGAAACAAACAAACGTTTTATGAGTAACAAGCGAAGTTTTGACTTGGTAACGACCATGTTCTTCTGTCCCGATGAGCTGTACCGAAAGATGTCAAAATCCACAAATGTAAACTTTCAGGCCGGTTGCATTTCCGGGCGAATGCAGAAAACCATTTGTCTTCGGGAGATGACAGGTATGTCCAACCTGCAGTCTCTTTTGCGGCCCTCCAGTCTCTGAGCTTAAAAGTTAACGTTTTACCTGTCCATCTCAAAATACACACTACTTGTATTTTAGCAGATGTAGCTTGTTCAAGCTATTAAATCTGTTTCAATAAAGTTTCACACGAAATTTATTGATATGCAAAGCAACGGAGAACTTCGAGCGAATTATGAAAATAATTCGCTTACAAGAATTAAACCTGAAATACTTTCCAAAGAAAGTGAATCATTTGTATGATCACGCACTATATAAATGAATCCTTGTTTGGAACAACTTATCTCTAAGAACAGTTATTTTCTCTGACGAAACAGGTCAAAGTCACTGAACCGTTTTATCGTATCCAGTGATCACTTAGATACAAATTTTCACATTGTGTTGAACCGGGTAAGTTGGCTTTCAAGATAGCTTCTATAATTTCAACAAAACTTGTGCTATTATAGTTATCTCCTTTTAACGTGAAGTTTCTTATATGTTTCATACTTTATTATGTTTTCAAATTGAAGGAGTGATCTATGTGGTCTATATTCACACGAAGTGCTTCTCAACCTTTGTGAGACCGCGGCCCGGTAAATTCTGTTTTTGTAAAACGAGGGCCCGGTCCCAACAAATATAGCCTACACATAAACACCTTTCCACGTTTTAAAAAAATCACTAAACTAATATAAGTTTTAGTAATTATAAATTGTGGAATAATCATAAAAAGTACTATTTCCCTTATGCATATGGTAGTTTCACAAAAATATGTGGTGGAGAAACCAAAAAGAAACTCCATTACTATTTCATGTGAACTTAGGCATTAATCCCTCATTCTTAACCAGAATTTCGAATCACTTGTAGAAAGAAACATTCTGTAGAGTCCCGATGATTATTGATTACTAGCTTATAATTCAGTAAGTTGAAGAGTTTCTTCTTAAAAGAACTGTCTCTTTGTGTTCAACAAAGGGGTTCATAATCCACATATTTTGTTTCCGCGGTGACCAGGTCTCACCCGAACATAGGTGACCCGGAGACTCGGACCGAAACTTGACCTGAATAAATTAAGTTACCATTTCTTCAACTTAATATAGAAATAAAAATACATAACATCTCATATCAGGAACTTCTCCAAATGAAAAATTAACAACACAGGGAACATATTAAATATTACAACAACTTGTAGACAGAAACACGTATTCAAGATGCGACGAGACCGAGAAGCAAAGCGTATTCAAATAGGGCAAAGGAGCACTCACATGAAAGATTCGTTTATGGGACATGACAGTTTTACGAACGAGTACCTACCTTACACATCCTATTAATTTTCCCTAAAAAAATTGGACTTAAAAGAGTATTTTTTACAACTGATTAATTCCAAATTAAACTATAACTGCTTTCATTTAATTTGAATTTATTACATAATTAAAATTTATAATTAAAAGTTTATTAAAATGAATTTTCAAAATTTTGTCCACTTCCAGACCAGACGGTTTTTGAACAAGCGACGATTTATAATAACAATCTTGTTGATGTTTTAGCCTGAATCTGGTGGAGGAACTTGCGTTTGCGGTTTGGCGTGCTATTGATTCCTGGTTCGGGCTTGATTCAATTACTTCATACTTAGAAATTCCTTTTGCTCAAACATTAAACCATAAAACTATCAAAGGACGAAAGTGGCCGAACGGCCAGAAGTCCATGTAAAGTGGCCCTGCGGGCCATGGATTACTGTTAGGTTCACCGGAATGACGCGGGACCCTGCCTTGACCGAAATCACCGGGCCGAGTTAACTCGGCGACTCCATGATCGAATCCTCTCCCAATTGCCCCGCGTTGACCGGTCTTGTTTCTGTGATTAGACACAATCCATATAATGTTAGATTCATTGAGAAGTGAGCTATGTATGTGAACTTCATATTTGAGAGTTTTAAACCATGAACCAAATGGAGGGCTCCGACGCACAAAGCCTTTAGCAAATCTTTAATGCGTCCCGCCGACAGCTAATGATGGGACACCTCTATTTAGCCTGTCCTTAATTAGTGGTACAATCACACCATTTTCGTTGGTTCCAGTGCAACAACAATAAATATCAGAGCCGGTTTCAAAACCGGAATATTCTAATTACCAAGAAGAAGAAACATACTACACCGAGTCATCGTTCTCAGGTATCTGAGTCTTATCCCATAATTAGGAAACCCTTACTTCCTTTGTTTTCTATTTGTACACGTGGAAATAAATGTGCAAATAAGACTGGTATTTGTCCTTGGCGGTTGTAGTTCCAATGATTCCAATGTACATTTTCCACTGTTTATGTGTACGGAGAAGCATTTTTATTCTTGGCATTTATCCTTCCAAATACGAAGACCAGTCAACTACCCAAAGAATAAGAAACTTTGCTTGTTAACAACAGGCAAGCTCATGCCATATGGGCTTTGTGGTGTACAAACACCGTGTGCGTGGGGTTTCTCAAGGGTGTTCTAATAGAGGATATGCGATTTCTTCAAGAACATGAAGCCAAACGTCACAGCTTAGTCCCGCCCAGCTAGCCCCCTTACTCCAATCAAAGACATTGTTTTCGGCTAACAAAGATGACTGCAATCTCTGTAATTGTCTGCTAATCAATCAGATATGTCGCCTTGGTCGATGCTCAATTGTTTTTTAGCTTCACACACTCGCTGGGCATGAAATAGATATAAGCCAATCCTCTATTAGAACATACTATTGGTTTCTTGGGGTTCTCCCGTTTCTTCGCGCTTTCTTCCTTTCACCAATCCATTTATCATCATTAGGGCCCGTATTTTTATTTTTTGTAAACCCTACATTAGTATTTCAAACATATTAAAATAGTGTTTGTATTATTATTTTTTAAAGTTTTTTAACATACTGTTTTGTTTTCTTTTAATTTTGTCTATTAAAATACAATAAATACATTGTAAAGAATATTATTTTATTTTAATTCTTTTATTCTTATTTACATTTTCCATTGCTCCGAAACCCAAAACTACATAAAGACTTTTTGCTTAAATTTCAATAGTTACACAATTGTAGAATTAACCCTGTGAATGACCAAGTTTCTATACTTTCAGGGCACTAAACTTCTGTAAAAAAAAACTTACAATAAACCCACCAAGAACATTTCTCAGTTTTAATCAGCTTCTGTTACACTGCACTTCTAAGAACATCGCTAGACTTTCTATGGATGTTCTCTCTACACAGCATGATGTCATTAGTGCAAATTTCAATGAAGTCACTGTTACCGGTCCCCATGGAAAATCCTCTATAATTTGTTCCCCTGAATAACTGCAGATACATTTTTCATTGTTTGAAATCCTGGTCTTCGCTGCAGAATCTTGGTGAGCTTCAGTTAGCAGCTGCGTTCATTGCCTGCTGATATTTCTTTCTTTGAAATTGTTTCAATCTGACTACGAATCGGGTGGCCCAGGTTTAAATCCCGGATAGAACATGCAGACGTTTCTCGCTGTGTTCCCATGCTTGGCGCTCTGAGCTGCACTCAGGCTCCTATCAAATTGAGTGCGAGAGTGTCCTTGGTATTCTTGGGCACCTTGGGAGGTAAAGGCGGTCGATCCTGGGATTGACCACCGCACCTCAGTTCATGCCGTAGGTCGAGAATATGTGGAGTGCTACCTCCACATCATCAGTGTGCCGTTGACGGCGCGTGCGTATCGCACAGGGAATAGATTTGCCTTTTTATTTACTTCCATTGCATGTTTTAGCACAGATAAACCATAGTTTATCTGTGGTTTTAGTGGTAAAGATACGGACTCGACGCTTCACCGATCTTATTGTTGTGGAACATAAGTCAACGTTGCAATTCTAGTTCAGAAACAACTGTTATTATGCTTAAACATGAAACATTATTATAATTTAGCCTACGTATTTTTTCATTTGTTAGGTATTTTTACCGTATAACTTTAACTTAAAAAAAAAAATAATGGTTGTAGCCATTTTTAGGTTTTAATGTCTGATTTAGCCATTTTTAGGTTTTATAAAATCCAACTGTGTGGCTCCGCAGGTTCATCGCCGCAGTAACAAACGTTCGCCATTAGATTCTATCCTGGGCAATTTCAAGCTAGTTTTCATTATGAGCACCTGATTCTCGAATATCCCTTCTAATATTGTTCTCCCAACGACGTCTCGGTCTTTCCAACGGTCTCTTTCCATCCTGCTTTCCAACCAGGATAGAATATAATCTTCTTTTTCCCCCATCCGAGCTACATGGCTTGCCCATCTTAGTCGTCGCGATTTCATTAGTCTTACATCTGGTGATTTGTACAGTCCGTGGAGTTCTTCATTATGCAGTTTCCTCTATTCTCCAGTCATCTCGTCCCGTTTCGGCCCGTATGTCTTTCTCGAAACTTTCAAACACTCGTAATCTATGTTCATCTGCTAGGGTCGTACTCCAACTTTCGCAACTGTAAAGTATTACCGGCAGAATAACCGTTCTGTATATTTTCAGTTTCAATTTTCTTGCTATTAATCGCAATGTTAGAAGTTTCTGGACTGAAAAGAAACATGCGTTCGCCGATACTAAGCGACTTTTTATTTCTTCCGTAACCTCGTTTTTGCTTGTTACGTATGCTTCCAAGTATTTAAATTTGTTTACTTTCTCTTTGACCTCATGCTTTGATCATTGTTTTTATTTCCTTCATTCCCTGTGTTTCTGCTTATCATGTATTTTGTTTTATCTACATAATAATAATATTTATTTAATGTGGCTCTTATTATAATGAAACTGATAATTATATTAAAATAATATATCTAGCAAGAAACAACATAGTTGAAACCTAATTATCCGGGCCGTAGTCGTCATGCATCCGGCCTGAACTAAAGTTGCCTAAAGGCCTTGAAAATTAAATGTAAAAATTCAGTTAATAATCAGCTCTGCGACTGGTCTTTTGCAGTGAAATTCAGAAACGTGTTTATTAATATTTTTACTGCAACTATTTATCTTTTGTCCTTAAATTTCTTTATCTTAAATGTTTAAGTGTTCATCAGCACAGTAATGATGTAATTAATATTTCATGTTTGTAACTTCTTAAGCAATAACATTAAGTGGTTTCTTACTATGCAGCACTACTGCCGTAGCGTATAAAGATGCATATATCATATCAAATGTTGAAACACATTCATACGTTCTGTATTATGAAATAATGTAAACATGTGTATAATACGTGTGTGTACATGTATTATATGACTTGGCAAAATCCGGACGTACCATTCCATGACTGAATTCTTGTAAATGGTTCTCACATCAGTCTTTTAGGTTCCTCTGTACTTTAGAATTGGATTCAATCTATCGCTTTTTCATAATTTCTTCCAGTAATTTCCATAGAACCCATCATTTCGTTATCTTTCCTACCAATAACTCCCATGAAATCCTGCTTTCTGTGGAGTTCAAGCAGATTGGAAAACAGTGTTTTGTTTTCTTGTTTCATAGGTAAAACTTGTTCTGTTCTTTCGTTGTTATTGAGATTTATGTCATCTCAAATGTTTCTTCCAGCTTTCGCGTCCAAAAATTATAATTTTCTGCAGTGCAATCATTATGGCCTGCGATAAAATAGCCTGGCCATTGTTACACATTAAACAAAATTTACTTAATTGAAATTGATTTCCTTATTAGAAATTTATTTGGAGGTGCATAGTACAGAAGAATAATTTATCAGTCAAAAGGATTATATTCCGTCTCTGTGTGATGCCTATTTTGAGAACAGGCTAGGCTAGTTTTTAGAGTACGAATACAACGTTCGTCAAGTGGTATTAAGAGAAGCCCCAAGACAGAGCCGGACAGAGCCGCTCCGATATCCGGAAATATTTGGGTAGGCCCTACTGCACGTGACGGCCCTCTTCAAAGTTCCCAAACTTCGTATAATTATAGTAGGGTCTCGGAAAGACTTTTGCAACGACACATGGATCGTCCGACTGAGCTCTGCTTCACGTGTTTTTTTATACCGAGTCGCCGTAGCTCAGTGGTAGAACATTGACATAGCATTCGGGAGGTCGTGGGATCCTAGCGGCCACCTATCCATACTGAGGTTTTTCCAGGGGGTTGCCTCAGTCACACCAGACAAATGCCGAGACGTCACCTTCAACATAGGCCCTGGCCGACACCTTCCCTAATCCTTCCCCTTTTCCGGCCTGAGTCTTAGATGCCTAAAGGCCAGAAATAAAATAAAATTTATATATATATATATATATATATAAATATATATATAAGAACGTTAAATCGAAGGACAAGACAAAACGAGTTCGGCTTTCTTCAGTAAGACAAGAGTTCAGTTCTGGAAGGTTGCAGGCGAGAAATTTTATGAAATTCGTGAATTTTTATAGCTATCTGATTGCTCCCTTGATTCTTACCT